>BLKR01005291.1:0-84139 GCA_011170035.1 Teleogryllus occipitalis
GAGGGAAAGCCGCGGCAGTCCACGAAGTAATACGGAAAGATAGGGAGGGAAGCCGGCAACGGACACATCAAAGAGTGAATGCAGACGTGGAAGGAAACTGCAAAATGAACGATAGAGATATTTCAAGCGTCATTTTCGTCATACAGGACGAAACAAATATACTGACAGGAAAAATTGTCACGTATTACGAAACGACAAATGTTTTCCACGGGGACGATGAATGACTGAAACAAAAGCTAGCAGCTATTTCTGCGGCCTTGTGGATACCCTGCCTGCCTGCGGGCCGAGGCTACTGGCTTGGCGAAGCGAAGAGGAACGGGGGAAGCGGGCTTAAATTTTGATAGGCGCATGCAAGAGAGATGCGGCGCTCGCCGGAGAGGCCGCGTAAGGCGGCCGGGCACCTCGCCTCGTGCACACAACGGCGCCAGCGGCTGCAGCTGCGTTACGGCCCTGCATCACGCGCACCCGCACGTGCCATTCGTACACACGCACGTCCGTAAGGGGTGTTATTCGCTGCGATCTGTCACTCGCTACAACAGGTCGTCGCGACACAAACTTACGTTCATTACGTTCGCGAAGGCCTGAAAGGACAAAGTTGAAGTAGACATTTATATAATCTACGAATAAATTCCATAAACGGCTTTCTACATCAACGCAAAATCTTGCCACATTCAAATAGTAAAAACGGAAAGAAATGTATCTACATGTATCTGATATTATCTCACAGAAAATGTTAAACGTTCAAGAAAGAAATGATAAAAATTACAAGAAAGTTTCATTGTGCCTCAGAATCAGTGCAGGTTACATCTAGAAAATCTAATCTAGGATATATATTTACTTATTACACGCAAAGTTGTGACCTACTACGGATATTGTAAAACTTTTCAGTTACATTAATTAGTAAGAAAATAGTAAATATAAATAAGAAATATTCACCCAATTAAATGTGATTCAGTGTTTCGAAACATAACACGATGGAGGAGTAAGGAAGTGCAAAACTTACTTTTGGACCAGTTATCTATATGCAGGAAATTATAAGAATCAAGAAGTCTTAACTTTTTAACGACTCATCTGACCTTGTAAAGTACGACGACGGGCAAAAAATCACGACCTCATTTTCAACGCTCTTTCTCATTCCCCTTTCTCTGCCTTCTCTGCGACATCTCCTAACGTTTTCTTTTTTTCTGGCCTTCCCACATTTCTATTCGTGGTGCTCCTCCGAGCTTCTTTCCAGAAGCTGGCCGCAGCGGTCCGCTCGCGTCATGCCCTGCATCGGCCGCCGCTCACGATGAGAACGCGCCATCGGCGCCCGCTCCGGCCGCCACAAGAACTCACACAAAAGAGGCAAAAGAAGGACACCCGCAAAACCGGGCTCCGCCGACCTCCTTTTCGGGCGAGAGGCGCGCGAACGCGGGGGCGTAACGAATGCACTGACCTACGCGGCGCTGTGTCGCGTGCGATGGGGGGGGGGGGGCGCCCGGCAGCGGAGGAAAGAGTGGCCCGCTGAGGGGGCTCTTACACAGCCGTCAACGTCTCGGCCGGCGGGGCGACGCGCGATATTAATAGCGGGACGGGGCCAGTGAGGCGGAGGCGAAGGTGGGAGCGACGAGGAGGCCGCGCGAGCCTTGAAGGCGAGGTGAGGAAATGGGGCGGAGGGACGAGTGGGAGGAGGGGGAGGCAGTGAAGGAGACGAGGCCGCTGCAGGCGGCGGAGGAGTCTCGCTGACCCGGGAGCCTGTCACCGCTAAATTGCGCACCCGCCGTGAATGGCTGCATGATTGATCGTGGGAGCCGCGGCGGCTTGCCGGCGGTGGTGGCGGGGATGGAGGAGACGGGGGGGGGGGGCAGGATAAACAGCGCCGTCGCCCACTTCATCCGGTGAGGCGGGGGAAGGCGGGAGGGGAGACGCGACCGGCCAGGGGACGCTGGAGGAAGGCGAGGGCGGTGAGAGAGACATCGCGGGCGGGCGGGCGGGAGCGGAGCGGAGCGGAGCGCGTCGAGGGGGAAAGAGGGGCGAGCGGTAAGGAGGAAGCGTAGACGGGGTGCGCGCGTAATCACCGTGCAATGCTTCAGCTTGACTGGTTGGAGAGGCGGCAGCGAGACCATCCCGCCGCCGAGTAGTGTCAAATTTTCGCCTCCGCGATGCCGACGGCGGTTCAGCAGCCGCCGTTGCCTGCTCTTCGCGCCACACTAAAACTTTACGGCCCATCCGAAATCGCCAAATACAAAAAATAAAAACAAAAAGAGCTCAGCGGGTTTATAGGTGCCTACACATCGCTCAACATTTCTGTTGTCGACGACGAGCAGTGATGGACACGCTGTGCCAAGCGCCAACGAAAGATTTTACGACTTGGAGAGTAATTGGATGAACACTGGGTGGTATTCATATTACAACTCGCAATATATCTGTCGGATTGGCGTCGAAATGAAGCGCCGAAGTATATGTTTGAGTGCGAGCGGATTCGCAGTGAAAATGCGAGGTACAGCTGCATGCGAATGTCCAGAGCGCGGGGGCCACAAAGGCTCAATAAAATCGGAAGTAGTCCCAAACCGCGAGGGCGAGCCCCGGGGTGAAGTGAGAACATTTGGGACGGGGGAAAGGGTTGCGTGGGTGAGGAGGCCGAGATTGAATATTTCCGCCGGTGTGCAAGGGAGGGGGCCGTGGCGGGAGAGCCTGGCACGAGCCGCTTCCGCGGGGGCAAAAAGCGCGGGGCTGCCAGCAGCAATCAGGGCGTGCGCCCGGCGCCGAGGAAGGGGACGCGCAGCCGCTCATATCCGGAGGACAGGGCGCCAACCAAGACGGGCGTAGCGAAGACAAGGGAAGTGGAAGAGCGCAAAATAAATCCCAAGCAGGATGGAACGTGAGGAAATCACCTGCACTTTCAGGAACAGCAATGTAGAAACGAGGATTGACAAGAACTTCGGTCTTGTGGATTTTTAAAATTGCTGTAGAATTTAAAATTATTATTTACTTTTCTGTCTACATATTTTTAAACTTCGTTAAGTTGTATTTCGTCTTTTATTTTAAAGATAGAAAATTATTTAGGATAACGCTGTTTACATAAAAATCACAATATGATTGCAATATATTATATGCGATTATGATACGTGATGTTTAAAACACTGGTCAGATTTAATTCTTTTGTTTAAATCTGACCATTGTTTAAAATATTATATTTATTTGTTTTAACATTAAAGCCTGAAGATTGAAGAGATAATTTTTCGAAACGTTGCTATTGATATTTTGTATCACATATAATATACTACAATCATATTGTAATTTTTATGTAAAACAGTTATCCAAAATCATTTTCTATTTTTAAAATAAAAGTTTGTTGATTTTACGTAAATCGAAGATGAAATGTAATAACATAAAAATTACATTAGAATAACTAACAATAACCGAAATAGAGGCTTAAATAGATTTGAAATTGAACTAGTGTAGTATACTGAAAGAGCGATTACAAATCCGACGAATGAATTTGAATTCCAAATCTCCATTATGAAAAGGAGTGTTACAGACGTTCACCTCTGAAACGGTAACTTTGAAAAGCGCCCGTCATTACATTTAAACTGATGAAGTAGTGGAATCAGCACCCAGATGTGTAGGGAACATGCTGGTGCGAGCGATAAGAGTAAACAGAATTGATGGTAGTGTTTAACAGCGACGGGGGAGAAGAAAGCCTTGGCGTGCGAGGAGGGTGCAGTGAGAAATTGCGAGTAATGAGACTTGATGCTGCAGATAAGAACAGCCACGGCGAGCGTGCGACGCGGTGGCTGGAGGCTGAACAATAGCAAAGGGGCAATGCAGATGAGGGAATGTCACGACATGTGCCAGCGCCGACACTGATGCTGCGGTCGCCATCAGCACGTGGGTTGTTAACCTTCACCGCACCAAGCCGTGCCAGTGTATAATGAGAGTTTGTGGTGGCAATTTAACTCCCATCTGCTATATTCACATCACCATTACCCAGGAGTTCAAAACCATCATTAACGTAGAGCGCTGTTCGGTGCCTATACCAATTATCACCGTCAAGAATAATAATTTTCACTGCTATGAAATTACATACACGGATTCACAAGTATTCCCAGAACGGGGCATGGAGTAGATGTCCAATGATTGTATGTCTTTAACAAAGTCAATTTACGATGAGAATAATTTTTGTGTAATGCTATACGACTACAAGGTAACATTTTTCAAAACATAATTGTCTGATTATACTGACAAGTATATTCATATAAGAATATTCAATCAGAAAATGTAGGTGAGTTCTACAACTTTTTTACGATACATCAACAAAAATATCTCATAGTTTATGCTATAAGTAAAAAATAATCAGAATTAACACCATCATCGTCTATTTTTCTGGAAAAATTGAATAGCATAGCGAATCACTTTTCATAAATTGAGGAAAATTGTAAGTAGAACCTCGTTATTTCCAAATGAAGAGAAAAAAATCGATCAACGAAATATTGCAACGCATGGAGCATTAAATTGTCAAATACCACGTACAGAGATGGCGAAAGTATGGAAATTTTAGTTCCCAAGAAATTCGATATTTACGTTATCGAGTATTCGAGGTTCAGGTTTCGTACAATACATGCGGTGAAACCTACGTATGGCGAAACGTCAACAATCACGTCCGCACAGAATTTGCAAGTGTGCGCGTTTCTTCACTAGAGCAAAGCCTCCGCGAGCCGGAGGGGGCAATCGCCAAGGTGCACGCGGAGGAGTGGGAGGCGCAGGGGAGCGGGGCGGCGCGCGGTGCGTTTACCCGGCCGCTTTCCGATAATTAGTCGCATGATTTATGAGAGCGAGTGAGCGATATGCGCGACGAGCGCGGGCGATGGGCGCGGAGCCACTCAGACGCAATAATGCTAATGGTAGCGTCCTTTTTCGGAGGGCGATCGAGCTCGTGTTACCGGGACTGGCGTTGCGAGCGCGTGCGCTAGGCGCCGCGGGGGTCGGCGAAACGAGATCCGACGCGCACAGATCGTGTTTTTCCCGTACTCGCCCGTGGAATAGCGAATATCGCCGGTGAGGGACTGACACCGGGTGTCAGGTAGGAGGCAGGGAGTGGGGGAAATAGCGACGCGGCCCGCTAATAGTAACCGGGATGGGGTCGAGGAGACTCCAGTCGAAATGAGAGCGGAGAGGCTGGCGGCGATTCGGTGCGAGCCTGCAGCGACGTGGCATAGGTAGCTTGGCAGAGGCGTTACTCGCGGCAGTCAATGCGGGAGGGGGCTGGCGGCGGCGCCCGGCCGTGTTTTGTTCCCGACCGCCCCCATTGTTGCGGTGATCCGCTTGCGGTGGGACATCACCATGGGAGCGCTCGCATTTCGCCGACGGTCTCTTTGAACAGAACGAATCACCAGATGCCGCTGAAGCGTTCCTAAATAGAAGCAACCGCCAGAGGCACATTTTTCATTCTTCACACAAGCACTATTTACCTTCAACGAGAGTGACTTCACATCTTAATGACTTTTAGATAGACGTTGTCTATTTATATTAGTAGAAGTATTACGGATCAAAAAGAAATAATACTCTGAGACGACAAAAGTCATGGGATAGCAATATGCAAATACACAGATGGCAGTGGCATCGAGTACAAAAGGTATAAAAAGGCAGTGCAATTGGCAGAGCTTTAGCAATCTTTGGCAGACCATTAGCAATCTTTGAATGCGCATTAGTAGTTGAAACTCAACGCACAGGACATTCCATTTCGAAAAAGTTAGGGAATTCAATATTCCGAGATTCAAGAGACTACCGAGAATATCTATTCCAGGCACAATGTCTCACCGTGGACAACTCACTGGCCGACGGCCTTCACATGGTTTCCAAGAATAGCGGCGTTTGCGTAAAT
Source organism: Teleogryllus occipitalis (assembly GCA_011170035.1). Taxonomy (NCBI): domain Eukaryota; kingdom Metazoa; phylum Arthropoda; class Insecta; order Orthoptera; family Gryllidae; genus Teleogryllus; species Teleogryllus occipitalis. Next base: position 5,864 of record BLKR01005291.1, read on the forward strand.
TTTCAGTGCCAAAATACATGCAGCACTGCGTGAAATAACAGCAGAAATCAACGTGGGACGTATCACGAACTTATCCGGTAGGCTAGCGGGACGAAATTTGGCTTTAATGGGCAATGGCAGCAAAACGACCGACTCGTGTTCCATTGCCTGCAACGTCTCTCATACGTTTGTGGCAATATCGATTGGACCCTCGCCGACCGAAAAGCCGTGGCTTGGTCAGATGAGTCCCGATTTCAGTTGGGAAGAGCAGATGGTAAGGTTCGAGTGTGGCGCAGATCATATGACGTCATGGAGTCAAGTTGTCAACAGGTATTGCGCAAGGAGTGGGGGCTGGTTTCATATGGGCTGTTTTTACAAGGAATCGACTGGGTCTGCTGAAACAATTACCGATTGGAAATGGTTATGTTCAACTTCTCGGAGACCATTTGCATTCATTCATAGACTTCATGTTCCTAAACCACGATGGAATATTTATGGACGACAATGCGTGATGTAACCAGACCACAATTGTTCGCAATTAATATGAAGATCATTCCAGACAATTCGAGCGAATGAAGATTATCTTGGCTATCCGGGTGACGCCGCTGTTGAAGGCTGAATGGCCGACGTTTCGATCATCTTTTTCGAGATCTTCTTCTATATTCCTCCAGCTACGATTGGCCGACTGTTTCAGCCAATCGTACTTGGTCCCCACCTAAATATAATCCCGAGCGCAGACAACCCCGGCGCAGAGCAGACCTGAAGATCTCGACAAAGATGACCGAAACGTCGGCAATACAGCCTTCAAAGCGGCGTCACCCGAACAGCCAAGATAATCTTCATGATTCTGGCCGCGGAAGCCTACGACTTCACTTAATTCGAGTGAATGATTTGGCCACCCAGATCGCCAGACTGAATCCCATCGAGTATTAATGGAACATAATCAAGAGGTCAGTTCTTGCACCGGAACCACTTTCGCAATTATGGACGGCCCTAATGTTAGCATGGCTCAATATGTCCGCAAGGATGTTCCAATGTCTTGTTGAGTCCATACCACGTTCGGTTGTTGCAATTTGCCGGGCAAAAGAAGGTCCGACACTATACTAGGAGGTATTTCAAGCCTTTATGTCACCTCAGTGTACATACCAACGTTATTTTATAATATTTAACTGTTTTATCATATTGAAACGTTAAATTAAAATTGAGAAATTTTTAAAAAATTCCAAATTACACATATTTACGTTCCTGATCAATTTAAAATGTATCTTTATTACTGAATGTCCAAAATGTTACATATTCTTTTTATTGAGATCTCTTTTAAAAATATCAAAGACGATAGTGAAGTATCGTGATCACTTCCCTATCACGATAGCAAACACCGCTGAGATTAACTTTTAATTTACATTTAATGTAGTATACATTAAATTTTTATATATTACAAATACATTTACAAACACTACATTTACAAACACAACATATACAAATACATACACAATTATATAATACAAATACATTTAATGTAGTATATTGTAGACAGAAGTAATGTAAATGTAAATATTACGTCTACACTGCAATCGAAGTTCTCTAGGAGAGATGTATATTTGTATCAGCAAATATTTTGCAATGAATTTGAGAAAACAAAGGCCACAGAGAGATTGTCAAAATCTGACCAAAAACCTGTGAATGCCAGCGCTTCAGCTATGAAACCAATATATCCCAAAACACTAACATTTCTGCAAAGCAGAGAGTTACAATATTTTCCTGTTGTTGAATTCCCAAAACAAACATCAAACAGCACAAACACGTTCGGGCAAAATAACATCATCACACAGTTGAAATGACGTGGCATTTATTTTGAGTTGGGTACGTATTCTATATGCGTAAAGCAAGAAGCTGTAATACTTCGCACTGAACAATATTCTACAATACACTCTAGCATTCTGTATAAACAACACAGAATAACACAGGGATATTTAGGTGAACTACTACAATGATTCATATTACCAGAAATATGCATTTCTAAAAGTATAATTATTATTCTATTTCAATATATTAACTCGAAAATTGTTTATTATTTTAATAATATTGATAGATGAAAAGTTTGATATAGCTCCGGATCAATCCAAAAGTAGAATTTCAGGAAATTGTAATTTATAAATTTATTTTACATCTCGAAGTTTCGCACACTTAGCGTATGCTTTTTCAAGATCGCTGTAGATAATAAAACAGGGTTGACAATAGCATTGACAATTAGTCCGGACCTATATCAAACTTTCCATATATCGACACCACTAACCCAGCATCAGCAGGAAGAAACAACACTAACTGATAATATTTTAAGAGCAAATATAATTATCAATATTACAGTTACAGTTAATTCATTTCAAACATAAAATGAGTTACTAGCACGGGGTACAGTACTGGAAACATAAATTGATCGCGGCCGTCTGCGGCTAAGTTCAGCTTTTGCACGGCTTGGACAGCCCTTGTCATGACGAAACGTCGCAGGCGGAGCCTCACAAACCATCGTAGCCAATCTCAACGCAGGGGGGAGTGCCCTAACAAAATTACGTCGTGCAAAATGGCGGGCGCCGCCAGTTCAGATGTGGAAGTATTTTCAAATGAAAAATACATGAAAGAAACACTTCAATGAACATGAAAGTAAATTCATTGAAATATATATGAACTCATAGCACGTAACCATTGTTAACACAATTCTTTTTGAAGTAATTACATTGATATCAGATAAAATAACACTAATTTTAGAACAATTACGTTCTTATAGATATTTAAATTCCAATAGTCTTGTCCAAACGCAATTTATGAACTTTATCAAATGACCAGTTTACTACAGAATTTTGCGATAAGAAAAACGATTATAATTGCATATTTTCAATTGTTCATATGTATATTACATTTGCAAAAATGCAAAATACTGTCTTTCTCGAATCATTAGGACTTCTAGGGAATCATTTCAATAAAAGAAAGTAAAATTCTAAGACCACCTGTATATTTATCATTAAAGTAACAATTAAACTAGATATTAAAAAATTAATTTGCATCTCATGTCAAAATTGTTATTTTGCTATCATCAAATCAGGGACAATATTGGGACACTCCCCGGCAGGAATAGCGCACATTTCGGAATTGTTTATAAAAGTGTTAATTGTTGCAAAATTGTTAATTCGAAGTTTTGGTTCTGGGACATCAGAAAACCCTTCCCACTTTAGAATTGCAAAATTTGGAAATTGTTTATAAATTTTTAAACTTTACAAAAAAACGTATTGCTCTTTTAAAATTGCCTTTAAACGAGATGTAAAATTCCGCAATCCGATTAGCACTTTCTTTCGTTTTCGAGATACGTAATTGTTTATAAGAAATTAGCATGTCATGACAACTATTTTTTTGGCAGTTCCCACGTTAAGCTTTTCTACAAGCCGTTTTGCAACGGCTCGCATAGTTTCTCCGGCAAATACATTTGAAGTTCCTAACGGGGTGGAGGGGACAAGCGGCCACAACGCTTGCATTAATTGCCACGAAAATTGTCGCTGGTTAGATATTCCTGGTTTTCAGCTCCCTAATTTTTCATTTTATTCTAAATACTTTAAGTTCCATTTGTTTAACAATTACAGCATAAATTTTAAAATACTACTCGAGTCGGCTACCGAACAATCTTCAACTTGGGAGCAAGAAAGAGTCATCAATTGGCTTCCAGAAATACCTCCCGGTGAAAATTGCGTCCTTCCTCCACACGTTTCAAGGCGAAATAGGCTGAGCTTGTAAGCGTAAATCGTAACACTCGCTTCCCCTCGAGAAAGCCTTTGTCCACCTTCTTAGGAAGCCAATTCTTTACATAAAAATTGTGGAAATTTTTTCAAATTAAATATACAAGAAAACAATAATTTTGCATTAATTGTCCTGACGTATAAATATAGACATTAAAGCTTCCGGCTCCTCAGTATTCACACGTTCCAAATACGAAATACATTGTTATAACATTCACAATTTCATTCTAACCAGTAAGTCTGCTGCCTTTAGAAGCATATAGCATCAGCATGGAATATGCGAAAAAGTAATAATACGCGAAAAGTAATATGCGAATAAAGTAATAATAATATTGTATTGACATATGTTTATTTATGGACATTTGTAATTGAAGGAATGTGAACTTACGTATGCAGTTAAGTCAATTTCAATGAAGGTGCAAAGTTTGCAAATAAACATGTTTTTAAAATTCAACTATTCCAAGTTCAGAACAAGTCCTAGACGCATTCTTTTCCATTCGACACTAACACGCCAATGATTTTTGACACTACCCTCTGAATCTAAGTGGATTGTTTGAGGTCATCGCTTATCGCGTCAAAATCATGGAAGTTTACACGTCTTCGAAATACGTATACGCCGAGGTCATCTTCATGAAACACAGAAAATCATATACGAAAGAATCAGTCGCCATTTCAACAATGAAGCTACTACGACATAATAATCATAATATCCTCAATTTCGTTTACTTATTGTGTTCTTTCGAGCGTGCTCCGTGTCTCTGAGTAGCAAACATTAACATAATCGTTAAAATTAAAAGTAACGATTTAGGATGAAGAAGTTCACATCTCCTTATAATTGTGTGTAGAAAGTCATATCAGGTTAGTATTATTGTCAATAAAATTGTAGTTTAATTTGAAACAACTGCTTGGATATTTTGGGGTTTAATTAAGAAAATTAAGCTACCCGAAGTTGACGCTATGAAAAGTAAACATTTCGAGATTTCCACTACGAGACGTATTTAGTCATCCCTATTCATTCGCTTAGTATACAGCAATCGCTTTCATTTATCATCGATCATGTTACATAGGGTTTCCAATGTTTATATGATACCGGGTGTCCCATCAAATATGGACCACCCCCATAACTTCTAAACGGTTCAGGGTATCGAGTTGCAGTTTTCGCTGAACAATGCAAAATCTTGGGGCAGGTAACATGCTGGTAGAGGAATTCTCTATAATAGTTTTAGTTTTCGAGAAATTTAATCATCTCTGATTTTTTAAATTGAACTATATATTTTTTCATGAGCAATGTTATCATCATGAATATTGGAATAAAATGATTTATCATATGTTAGTATTTTAAGAGTAATTTGAGTATAAAATTAGATTTTTTGGCATCAGATTTTCAAGTACACGGGTAGCCTTTGCAACAGTCGCCGTTTTGGGAAGGTGGCCTTCGCGACGTTGATACTGTTTTGTGAAGAGAGCAGTGTAAGAGGGATGGCCGTGTAGGATGAAGGTGTAATTGCAGCAATTCATGATCTTGACATGAAAAACATATGAACAAACATCAATTTTAACGATCTGAATGAGAATTTTTTCCCAGTTGTTGATCTGAGTTGAACTTTTCTTCTTCTGAAATTCCAAATCAACGATAATCGAAAAGAACGAAATAAAAATATTGTAGCGAAAACGATAATAATAATAATAATAATAATAATAATAATAATAATAATAATAATAATAATAATAATAACTATAAAGGTCATTTCTAAATTTACAAAACTCGAACTCAGTGCAGAAACAAGCTATCACTTTAATATATGAGAAGCGAATGAATTCTTAAAGATTTTCAGTGCAATATCTTGATTAATTCATCAAATAATATATAGGTAGACATTTTCTCTTATTATTCACAGTAACTTAACTTCCTATTTAAACACGTACTACCAGAAGAACAAAGTAATAAAAAACTTGAAATACTCTTGACAGTTCTATCAGTGTAACTACCAAACTTTAACAAAAATGCATATCTGCATTCGCTACTGTTCATTCTGATAAGAGAGTTTCTCATTTCATAGCGCCAAGTGCTGCCTCAAACTTGAAAATGCAGAAGACGGAAGTGTACAGTTTTCTTTTCCATTCAAGAACAGCAGTCGTATGGTTGCGAAGTGGACGAGTGATCATTTTAATTAAAAATGACATTTACCAACGAAGAAACGGTGGTTGGCTTCTTGTTCAGTTTGAAAATGATATTTATTATTATTAACATCTTCTTTACGCTACCAACTTTTTATATCGTTCTTTGGAACGATCAATGTTTTGAAATTTTAGTAGAAGGCAAGTTAAATCCAAATAAATAAATGGAAAATGTCTCCCACTCTGATTGGTATTTCTTAATGTGATTGGTCAAAATTGGTATTTTTAGTGTGATGTCTGTGCCATCACCAAGAATTACTGTAGTTATACCTCTTATCCCCCACTGCCACCCCTCTCAGTCAAGACGCAACAATCTAGACGTCGTGATGGCCACCTTCCCTAAAAGCGAGAGTTGCAAGATCTGCTACACGATTACCCGTTTAATTCAAAATCACGTGTCAGAAAGCCTAATTTTATACTCAAGTTACTATCAAAATATTAGCAAATGATACATCATTTTAATCCTCTTTTCATGGTCTATCCATTGCTGGTGATAAAAATATATAGTTCCATTTAAAAAATCGAAGATGATTAAATTTCTCGAAAATTAAAAATATTATAGATAATTTCTCTACGGCTCGTTACTTGCCCCATGATTCCGCATTATTCAGCAAACACTTCATTTCGATATTCTGAACCGTTTAGAAGTTGTGGAGGCGGTCCATAGTTGGTGGGACCCCCCCCCCTGTTTATGTAATAACATTACAACTGCATTCTGACGGGCAGGAATTCGGGCTCTGTAATTATTCTTTTTTGCATGTAACCTACTCTGTGGTGTGTGAAAGTGTATTTATTTATATATTTATTTTTACTTTCTCGTAAACATTCGGAGTAACAAAAGTAATATTTAGAGAGTTATGAATGTAATGTTGCAGTAAATCGATGTCGAGAATTTAATGGAATTACACGTTTTGGGGTCTTAAGTTACCAAGAGAGTGTTGTTATTATATCAAAACGTCCGACTCTCCGTCCATGTGTCCGCTGGTCTGTCTGTCTGTTTCTCTGTGAACACTAGTGTGTAAACTATTCGTAGAATTTTTGTCAAAACTAATTTTCCATTAACGATCTGGCCCGAATCGAGGCCCTGCGATTTTGAAAATAATTCTTTGCCGGCCCGGTGGCCGAGATCGCTAAGGCAGTAGTGTCGTAGTGATCTCGGGCCGAAGGGTCGCGGGTTCGAATCCCGCCTCGGGCATGGATGTTTGTGTGTGTCTGTGTTATCCATACGTGTTCTTCCTACAGTTTCCCCTACAGTTGAATCTACAGTAATAGTGGTCGCTAATGACCTTAGATGTTGATGCGACCTTAAATAACAAAAAAAAAAAAAAAAAAAAAAAAAAAAAAAATAATTCTTTAAATTTTGGGGTAATTTAGTTGAAGCCCCTGGGGAGCATTTTCAAACTTTTCTTCAAAACGGCTCCAAAGTTTTTCGACCTACATATGTAATCACAGTCGAACATCCGCCAACGTCGGAACTCAAACTCTAGGGCCTCGCGGTCAGTAACGTTACAGGGAAAACTGTAACGATGCCACTGAGCTATCACAACCTTTGCAACGTGTACTTAAAAACATTGTAAGTCTTTTTCCATACAAAGTTTTAATTTTTCAATATTACAAATATTCAATTGTTTCATATTATTCGTGCGCATAGTAAATTTAACTTAAAGCTTCCTGCTTGAATCGTGTGTAACAAATCGGACAAATTGTATATTTGAAAAAATTATTACAATACAATTAATTAATTATTACAATTAATACAATGAAGATCTATTGAGTGACAAAATGATATGCCTCTAAAACTGAAAAATTTACCGAAACGAATGTTTGCTATTCTGGCAGTTTTCTGTGTACTATTCGTTACTTCTGTGAACGTTGTCTGAAGAATACACTGCGTTAGACGAAAGATAATTATACATATTTCTTTCTTAATGTAATCTGCTCTTCATTATTAGTCTTTCAAAACATCTCATGTGCACGTTTCTTAAAATATGAGTGTTTTTCGCAAAAGTTTGAGTTATATGGTGACAATATATATGTTTTCGAACACCACCAATACACATGCTGGAGATTTATTTCCAAATGCAATCGTTTTAAGTACTAATTTTTAAAATACGTTTTATTTAGAATTTTGTCTGAAATAAACAGTAGCTTCTGCGATTTTTCGAAAGAATTTTCTGGCATCAAGAACATTGTAATATTCAAAACACTACATAAGTATCCTGCCCAAAGACAATATCGTAGCGTATTTGGTTGGGTGGCTTCTTCTTGTGCTGAAGATCTCGGGTTCAAATCCTTGCATGCACTACTCATTTTTTATTCTGTACATTAGAATATGTATCTGACAAATAACTTTGAAATCAGTTGTAGACGTGGAATTTTATATATCGTTTTGCTTTTCAATAATTATATATTTTTTTGTCTCTCAGCCGTGTCTCTCTCGTTTCCTTAAGGTTTATTAGAATAATGAAGTGTTAGTAGTGTAAAAGTTGTAATATATTACGTAACCGTTACCAATAAAACAAGAAAATAAGACCGTTTTTTTTATTGTTTGTATTGGTAGTCAGATGAATAGAAAGTGAATAACTGCGTCAGTGGTAGGTGCTTTTTTCAATTAAGTATTTTCGAGAATCGACTAATTATCAGCTGCACTGAAACACTTATTTTCCGAAAGAAAGCTGTAACGGCTATTCAAGCCAGCAGTGTAATTTTTGTTATCCTAGCTGGGAAGCGATAACCGAGCAAGTGGAAACAGCTCAGGATTTGGCAACAGGGCATTGGACACAGGAGGCCTGTGGCCGCCGCTTGGCCCTTTAACACGAGGATGGTTCCTTCATTGTAGGGAAGAAAGTGAGAGGGAATTATGTGAGCTTATTGCACTCGTCGGTCACAAATCATGTGCGATCGCGCCATGTGTCTGCCAGAATTTTGACATTTGCAAACACGTTAGGAACGTATGTTAGCACGGTGTTTAAAAAATCTGTTCCTCAATGCTTCTGTGCGAAATTGGTTGTATTTTGATCTGTACGAGAATTCGTAAACGTGTTTTAAATTAAAAATTTCACAAAACAATATGAATATCGTCATCCATTTTTAACATGAATAAAGTAATATATTTACCGAACAGAAACGTGAATTATGAAGATAGAATATTAACAAAAGAATTGGGATCCCTTAGACCAGACTTGTGCATCAATCAAATGTCCAGTAATGAAAATAGGTCGGACATTTAAGCGGTAAATATTCTTATATTTGGTGCCCTCCCTGGTTACTAATCTGGTCACCCTAGAGGCGCCACTAGATCATAGCTACCTTAAAACACTAAGAAAGCAAATTCATTCACTTCTTAAATTCCCTAACATTCGCTGATCGCATATGACCCTGTAGGTCATATGTGGTCAGTTATGGGATTGAAAATAGAAAATACAGTTTGTCTAATAAAAAAATATTAAACATGCATGTCTGAGAGACCGAAGTTTAATTGACCCTGCGACTACGGCAAACGTTGCTGAAATCTATGTTGCAAAGACTAGAGACAATAATCAAAGCAAATGGAATTCATACCCAGTATTAAATAACATAATATGTTTTGTTCAACAGGTGTGTACGAAGACTTTTTAAGCTTACAAAAACGGCCATTTTATTTTGTTTCCAAATATCAGAGAGTTGGTAACATTTTGAACTTTTGTAATATAAGGGAATAAGAAGAGTATTCTTAATTTCTAAACTTGATATCTTTATTCTTTCTAACATATCGTTCGTATTAGATTCGTAGAAGTTTCTGCTAGAGTTTTCTAGTTGTTTGCAAGGCCGTCCTTTGGCCTAAGCAACTGCCATGAGTCCCACCTTCAGACGGGGACATAGATAATTGAAATAAAATACAATAGGATCCCCAATAAATTTGTATTACACTCTTTAAGCCCATAAATATGTAAAGGCATTTTTTATCATTTTTACTGTTTACATAGCTTCTTAAATATCGCAGGATTATTGATAAAAGTGATCAATTCCAAAAATTTGTGGTTTTGGATAAAATGCATTTACAGGTATCTAAACCTTCCAAAAATCGTTCGTTTCTTCGTTTTTCATAGTATTTATTAATTCTATTTTCATAGTAATTCATAGTAAATTTCATAGTTTCATTTCATAGTAAATTTCATAGTAATTCTTCGTTTTTCATAGTATTTATTGTAATGCTACATCTTCCAAATTATTATCGTTTTAACATTAGTTTAATTGTATGTTATTTAATTGGTCAATTTTCGCAAAAAAATTTGCAATTTTTTCAGTTGTGGGAAGACGCTAGAAAAATCCAAACTTTTGCAATTTTTGAAAATCCTGTTAACCGTGAAAATAGAACCTATGCCACTTTTATAACTGTATTTTGCTCTGTTATTACAATAAATTTAAAGAAAAAAAATTGAGCAAAACTTTTGAGAAAATTTCGAGAATGTCCATGGGGCTTGATCTAAAAACCACCAAGTTTTAAAGAATGGTTTTCAAAATTTCAAAGCTTCAACTACAGATAGATGGACAGATGTTTCTTCAATTTGAAAAAAATCCTACGCTTGGTTTAAGCGATAGTAGTGTTCACAGACGGACAGACGGCGGGCGTTTCGCTTGCAATTGAGTTTTCGGTATCAAGGACCAACAAAATAGGAATTCTGGCTACATCACATATTAGAGGACTTTTTTCTCTTAATTAAGCAACTGCATTTATCCACTTTTTCGTTATCAGGACCCGACAATGAATTTTTTTTTCTGCCGAATATCCACCGTTTTTTCGCGCAGCATTACATAACTTTCTCTACATTACGTATATTACTCCGTGTATACGTAGGTATGCAAGAAAGTAAAAATGATATTTCATTAAAATCTGTCTCCTATTTATAATATACTCGTATAACTGTGTTCAGCATGCTCTTAATAATTCACTTGACCACAATAAGAGCATCAGTTAATCCCATACTGCAGTTAAGTGAATAATTTTTTTCGTCTACGTTTCTGCATCCCACGAAATTTGCTAAAACTTGAAAATTAATAATTTGTATTACTGTTTCTTATATTAACTTCATATTATTATATAATAAGTTTGGCTAACTTAAGATAAACAAATGGAAGAAAAATAAATAAAATCTGGCCCAGTTAACCAAACTGTCCTGTATATCACTACAAGTAACTGGAGTTATTTTCTGACGTTAACTATCCACTCCACACAATTTTGCGTAGTGTAACGATTATGGACAATGTACTGAAATTACATATTATAATGTTCTAACCGAAGTGCTAGCAGTACGTTTTTTCAAAATTTTGATTAATAAAAACTAATGGCGGCATGCATGGTAATTGTCTAGTTTTTTGATATTACAATTGTTTGGTGATGGAAACACCAGAATAACGTTCGTAAAAAACCTATTAATTTTAACTTACTTTCATTGAGCGAAATAACTTATTTACCGTGCGATAAGATAGAGCCCTGATGAGTCCCAACGAAAAAAGCACGTCTTAATCCATTTATTGAGTACTTTATGCTAACAAATGAAGCTGAGTAATAATGTTATCGTCTAAAATATTTTGATGTTTCGATAGCAGGAAAGTCGTCAAATGATGACATTAAGCGACAGTGTTGCGTAATATTCATTTTCCCACTTCCCAGGCAATATTCTGTGTCCGTTTATTTTCTGACTCCCAATTTACAATTAGAGAAAGCGTACCTCCCCATCTCCGTTCTGATAGACAAACATTTTCTTGAGAAACTTCAATAAAATATTTCAATAGTCTTTAATTTTTTAAACTTAATTTAATTAATTTAAATTACTTCATTAATTTAAGTTCATTCACAATTAACTTTGTAATTGCAGAATTACATGAATTCAAACGGATTGGTAAGGTTGTATTAGTATTTTTTGATATTTTGCGATTAAATAAAAAAAATAATTCACGCATTGGTAGTGATGTAAAAAAACGATAATAATATAAACTTATAAACCCGTTTTTATATATTTATATTATGAGACTTGAGATTTGAAATTATACGTGCAATTTTTCTTCTTGCAGCCGTCGACAGTCGCTTTTGGGGAAAGTGGCCTTCGCGACCTTTCCCCTATTCTGGCAAAAGTGCCGGCGCCGCGAAGGCAATCTTCCCCAAATGCGACAATGGCAACGGTTGCTAACAGGAAATTTCGTACATTTAGTTCAAAATCATATGTCTGAAAGTATAATTTTATACTCAATATACTATCAAAATATTCACGTATGTTACATCAATGCATTCGTCTATTTATGATTATCTATCGCTAGTGAAAAAAATATATGGTCCCATTTAAAAAATCAAAGATAATTAATTTTCCCGAAAACTAAAAATATTTCGAATTATATCTCTACCGCACATTACTTCCCCCATGATTCCGCATTGTTTAGCGAAAACTGCATTTCGATATCGGGAACCGTTTAGAAGTTATGAGGTGGACCATAGTTGGTGGGACTCTGTATAATTCTATTTTTCAGAAAATTTTCATTACGAATTTTTCTATTTTCCAATAAATAAGCGCTTTTTACAACAGTTATTATGTTTTATTTATGAAAAACTCATTGTTCTCTTTTGTAATTAAGTTACCCACCTCCCAGAAATGTTTCCGCGCTCAAATTTCTTTCGTTGCCCGCTGCAGCGACGATTTTGAGTGGCAGCATCCGCGAGGCATAAATAGGAACACGAATGCCCATGCGGGCAAAACTGACCGCCCTTGCTATAGATTCTGCTAGGATATTATTTGATTGACAGTCACAACTATTACGATCGCGACATTTTACAATATTTTATTTTAGTCATCAATATTCCCTTCGAGATTCTGAAATTTTTTTTCTGAAGCTTGGCATATTGTCAGTTCACTCTTACTGCAGGTATTCTTCAGCTCACCGATCGCAATAAGACGTGACTTGAACCGAGTGTACTTGGAAACAGCAATCTAGCTTAAATCAAGAATAACATTGGCATCAGTTAAACCCCATTCCTAAAATACATTAACAAAATTATATAAGAAACAGAAAACTGATTAAAATGCAAACAAAATGAAAGACAAATAATTGAATTAAAACTATAATGATAATAGGACGCACTATTTGGTATCGCAATATTATAATAATTCATGAAGTCCGCAGAAAGGTTCCCAATCCCCAAAAGTTTTGTCCACACTAGGAAACGAACTCGCTTAGGTGCAGAGAGTGGTTTCCATGTCCACTACACTATTATCTCCCCAAGAATCACAGCCCCTCCAACACAAAAAAAAGTTGGACAGATTAACACATGCTCATGAACGAGAATGAAGTCTGTTTCGAACTACGTTCGTCTGACCGAACTACGTGCGGTCTCACAGTCCGCGGTATCTACTAATGTTTGAAAGTAGGGTGTGACTACTATAAGTTTGAGATCGCCTGTTGGAATTTACGTGTTTCGGGAACTACTGTATGAACAGAACATTTCAAGAGTTCAATTCAATAACACGGCGACTAGAGCAAGTGACCTCTCTGAGGGTCATTTCAAAACACAGGCGCGTGAGGGATGTTATGTCCTTGCCTTCAATGGAAATGGAAACAACGTTAATTAATGTAAGGAAGTATATGGATTTGGAATATATGCATTAAAAAAATATTTTCATCGCAAAATTGCTCTCTCATTAAAATTAACTCATACTTCATTTCCAATAGTTTTTTAAAACTCATACTTAATTTCCCATACCAGACATTAGAAATGTCTAACATTTCATGTCAATTAGGTATAAGATCGATTATTACCAGAACAAATCATTAGATTGATGGCGTACTTCTCAATATTGTCTGTGAGAAGTATACTACAAATGAGTGTTATAATAAGAAAGAATTTTCGTCTTCCTAAAACATGTGTATACTGTTTACTTGCATGTCTTATTTCTATATTTAAATGTGTGTAGCATTACAATGCAAACAAAACTCTTATTCGTTTATTATATTGAATTTAAATTATTTTTCACAATTTAATACACGACAAGAACATGTTCCCACAAAAGGGAGTAACGAAGCATTCTCTAGGGGAGGGAAGTGTTATTGGATTGGTGCCACATTCTACAGACTCCGCCTCTTATGCCTTTTAAGGCGAGGAGAACGGGGAAATCTTCCGAGGCTAGGCCACTTGAATTACCAGAAGAGCCAATGATAAGCGTTGCTTGCCTTAGAGTTAAGGATTGCTCAAGCCCGGTGTCAAATCCACATTATTACTCTTTAAATTATTAACAAATGAGACATCATTGAATTTCTCTATTAATATATTCATTACAGGTAAAAAATGTATGGTTGTATTTGAAAATTCACATATGATTCAATTTCACCAAAATTAAAATTAATACACAGAATTTATCTGCTGCCTAAAACTTGCCTCGTGGAATAAATACGAAAATGATCTCTCATGCCACCGCTCTGTCCAAAAGCGCTTTGCAAAATAATTTGTTGATAATGAATTTCCTCGCTAGACGTTAAACATATTGGCATACACTTTGCACCACTGAATAGAATGCATTCAACCATAAAGAAATCTTGGACCATAAAGAAATCTTCGTTTTGAAATTTGCCAGAGAATTTATTTATAATAAAACGTGTGTCAACGATACATGAAGAATCGAAAGTTAAAAAACAGCCTATGAGCAACAATTTCCACCGATTTGTCGTAAGTCACAAATCGTTAATACAATTTAATCAGCAGAAAGCAAGACACTGCAAAACTATTTGAATTTTATACTTGACAGCCAAGATCGAATGAATTGGGGGTTGGAAACAAGTGAGGGTTGTCATCAGACGCTAAGATCCTATAAACAATTGCATATCTCGAAAACGAAAGGCGATAGCTCCGATTGGATTGCGGAATTTTGCATCTTGTGTAAAGGGAAATGAGATGAGAGAATAAAAGAGAATTGCAAAATTTGTAAAATTATAAACAATTTCTAATTTTTGCAATTCTAAAGTGGGAAGGGTTTTCTGATGTCCCAGAACCAAAAACTGCGAATTAACAATTTTGCAACAATTAACACTTTTATAAACAATTCCGAAATATGCGCTATTCTTGCCGCGGAGTGTCCCCAAATTGTCCCTGATTTGATGATAGCAAAATAACAATTTTGACATGAGATGCAAATTAATTGTTTAATATCTAGTTTAATTGTTACTTTAATGATAAATATACAGGTGGTCTTAGAATTTTACTTTCTTTTATTGAAATGATTCCCTAGAAGTCCTAATGATTCGAGAAAGACAGTATTTTGCATTTTTGCAAATGTAATATACATATGAACAATTGAAAATATGCAATTATAATCGTTTTTCTTATCGCAAAATTCTGTAGTAAACTGGTCATTTGATAAAGTTCATAAATTGCGTTTGGACAAGACTATTGGAATTTAAATATCTATAAGAACGTAATTGTTCTAAAATTAGTGTTATTTTATCTGATATCAATGTAATTTCTTCAAAAAGAATTGTGTTAACAGTGGTTACGTGCTATGAGTTCATATATATTTCAATGAATTTACTTTCATGTTCATTGAAGTGTTTCTTTCATGTATTTTTCATTTAAAATACTTCCACATCTGAACTGGCGGCGCCCGCCATTTTGCACGACGTAATTTTGTTAGGGCACTCCCCCCTGCGTTGAGATTGGCTACGATGGTTTGTGAGGCTCCACCGGCGACGTTTCGTCATGACAAGGGCTGTCCAAGCCGTGCAAAAGCTGAACTTAGCCGCAGACGGCCGCGATCAATTTATGTTTCCAGTACTGTACCATTCTCTCAAACATCAGTCACACTTCCCAACAATACAATTAAGAGAAAACTAATGGAGGCAGTTTTCTTTTAATTTTTGAAAATGTCCTAGGGGCTTAATGTAAAATATCCCCAAAAATTAAAAATCAGTTTCAAATTCAAGGGGCCGCGATATCAGCCAGATCGAATGGGAAATATCAATTTTGGAGAAAATTGGCTGAAGGGGTTAGCCCACTAGCGTTTTATTTTTTTATTTTATTTATTTTACGGCAAAAAACAGTTAAAACTGCGTATGACGTGCTATGGGCAAAAGTGAATTGTGGGCACATTTTCAAAATTCCGTGATTCCTACACTAAGTTATATACTACTTAAATTTTGAAGAAAAAATCCATGTAATAGCCCTTGTAATAAAATCTATTTTCAAGGATAAATAAGCAATAAATTTTGGCTCATATCCATGTTGTTCACAGACAAATGGATGGGCAGACGTTTTGCCGTCAATCGATTTTTCGATATCAAAGACCCACAAAACATGGAGTCTGGCTGCACCATGGCTTAGAGGATTTCCCCCCTAAATTTAACAACTAGATTTATTCACTTTTACGTTAGCAGGGCCCTGTAAAAACGTTTTTCTGCCAAAACTTCGCCGATTTTTCCGTGCAGCATTACACAACTTTCTCTCTACTGCACAAGCGATAGCGAGAATGTAAAAAAGGTCAAGTGGGAAAATGAGTTCGATTTATGTAAACAATTTTCGATATAGAGAAACGTTTGTAAACGGAATTTAAAAAGGACAAAATCGATATTTTTATTTATACTAGTTAAACGGAAAAGGGGTATTTGAGGGAGTATGAGGAGTAAATAGTATATTTATTTGCAAAATATATCACAAATAGGTAAAACAAATTGGACTTTTGTGTCCTAAATATTATAAAATGAAACAAAATGTTTAAGTAGCGAAACAATTTCGTAAATTGCAATCCAGTTTTGAACCACACACAATATTCATTCAGTCATAATTGTTTAGATTAGGCTATGAAGGTCATTGGCATGTTAACTAGCTTTCTAGAGTTCGCGGGCACTGATTTCAGATCAACTGGCCCGAGGTCTCAAAGTAAGGGTTGTACAAGTTGCTCCAGAGCGGTGGGGCTTGATGAGTGGCTCATGACTGTCTTCTGAAGAAGTCAGTTGTCAGCCATTTCTCGAAATTTAGCTGATTTAAATGTCATTTCCTCTACTAAAGAAAAGAAATCTATCTATATATTTAAAAAAATAAGGTATTCTGCCATGGCTTCGTTTAGAGCTTCTACTGAACCGATTGTAGTATTTTTTCCTTTATATGAAAGAATGTGATCCCTAGATGTGTTATCAGATATTGTTTGTGTTGATTCACCAACATTTACGGTGTAAATTAATTAATTAAATCATTCTTTAATAGTACGCTTATCAATAGTCAATTTTTTTCTTCCAAAGGGTGGCACTTTGAAAATTGATATATATGAATCTATAGATGTGCGTCCCCGCCGCTTCATGGTGGCGCTGCTTGATGTTTTTGTTTTGATTCTTGAGATTTGTTCACAATTCGTCAAGGTTTTGTTTCAGTGTAATAATTGCATTGTGAAGATGACAGTTTGAATACACATATTTGCTTTTGTAGTGTATTTTGTAGAGAACATTCGGACAGTGGGTTTTGTGCGGTTGTAGTGAAGTTGTTTACAGGTTATGTCGAATTCCGAATCGTTGCCCACGCGCCCCAAAAGTCTCAAACGCACTACATTGACTGGGAGCAGGGAAAGAGCAAGTCAGCGTATGTGTCGTGATAGTGAGGTCATTTCGTTTTCTGTTGGGTTATTGTCTATGAAATGTCAGTTTTGTTCTACTTTGTACTTCCCATGCCAGAGAAATTCTGTAAACGAGTTTACTGTGTGTTGCTTACATGGGAAAATAAGTTTACCTTCGAGCAATATGCCAGAAGAAATCAAACAGTTGTTTATAGGAGATTATGACACATCAAAAAACTTTAGAAATAATATCCGTCAGTATAATAGTGGTCTTTCTTTTGTGTAATTTGGTGCCGATATTGCATTGTCACCTGGTCATGGCCCATACGTGTTCAACATTTTGTGAACTCCACATCACAGAATATCTTCGTTATACCCTAAAGATTCAAACAATGCAACATATTGTGAACATTAGTCTGGGCACAGTATTTTACATTTATCTTAGATCACACCGTCATATTTTGACGGGTTCTCACTAGTTATCTATTAAAACGTAACCTTACATCAGTCGGATTTGAAATTGCCAACCGAGAGTACAATTAATAATTTTGAATCGAAAATGTCTGTGTTTTCTTAAGAGCGGAGGAATTGCATAGCCTCTGTACGATTAGGAGGTTTAACAGACCAAGATTCTTATTTGTTAAAAGAGTTGACCGATCGTAAGCGCCAATTGCTATTTTACAGATACATGTAAATTTATTTCAATTTATTGCTATATACCACAAATAATATTGACTGATAAAACAACACACAAAACGGAAACAACGAAAGAGTTCGCCATTAAAACACACTCCTCACCTTCAGCAAAAATGTTTATACAAAACTGAATTTAAAAAAAGAAAATTAACGTGAAAGACTACTAAATAGTATAGGATATAATCATAATTGAAATTTGTATTGTTTGATAGAACAAATCTACAAACCGATTTTTGTTTGAATCCTCTATTCCTCACCTCCTGCCTCGTCAGTTTTCACGAGTAAAGCCCTTTGTGAATTTGGAGGGGAAATAGCGGAATCAGGGGAAGTTGCCCGTGCTCGCAGGAGCGCCTGGCTTCCCAGGCAGGCATGTAACTCGAGCGAGCGCGATCTGACGTGGTTGGTTAGACGCAACTTAAAAAATGTCTATTTTTAGATCACTGCTTTCACTTGTATTGTTTATCAATTTTTATTTGGTACTATCACTTCGTTTGCTTCTCGACCGCATCACAGCTCCATTGCCAGAACGTGTAACGTCACCGTGCATGCCGGGAGCACTCGCTCCCCATCTTGGGATGGAGCACGGGCCATTCACGCGAACGTGATGCGCCGAATGCCATCAACGACTGAACGAGGAAAGCGCAGCCGATAAGACAGCCATCTTCCAAGGACGCCACTCGAGAAGCTATTCTTATCGGGCTTCACGTTTTATAGTACCAAATATATTGCGATATTTGATCGCGGAAAAGTATAAATGAATTACTCTATACATGTTTGAATCAAACACAAGTATACTTGGGCAAATATAAATTTGGCATTGTATGTTACACTATGTCATTTAAGAATTTCCGTCAATATTTCCTTCCATAACATAATTATTATAATACAATAGTTTGTTATACTCAGACAAATTATCAATAACAATATACGATTCACGATGTAAAAGTTCATAAGATGTTAAAAATTGTCTGATACTTCGCACTTGTGATGTCTCTTTGGAAAGGAATTCGCGATATGTTTTAAATGAATCCAACTGTAGAGATAAGTGACACTCCTATATCTATCTCACGTGAGTTGCAACCATCTTAGTTTCATTTGAAGAGAGGGTAAGTCATACCGACAGAAACAGCTCCCGCTGTGAATGAAATGTTTACAAACAGCCACAACCTTGTGAATTAATCCAGCGGAAAACATATTCAGAGGGCATTCGCCGACAATGAAACACTAATGAAGCCTCTCCACTTCCTAATTCTATGATAACACTTCACATCCGAATTAGCACTCTTAAAGTTAGATTAGCAACTCAACTTTAAATAATAATGGATCTCATTTTTTAAATATAGTTTTGTTTACATATCTCAAAACTGTTCATACATTTAAAACAATGCATTACAGATATTTATAGTTTATTACACTTCGTCATCTTGTTCCTTGTTCTATGTTTCGACGATCGTTGTGTCATCTTCAGGCACACTGATATAAAATAGGTTATCCTCGCTAGATGATGAGAACCGACGTCGACTTACGGGTCGATTCGAAACAAAGATGTGTGCACTCACGTGTCAAACGTCATCAATCAATTTCACGTGCGACCTCAAGTCGTGAAAAAATAGTTATTTCCTTTTTACTGATACGTTATTGTCTGTTATTGCCTTCGATTTGGAGCACGATATACACTGCATAACTTATCTCAATCGAGAGGATCGTCATTACGACGAAATATGAAAACAGTTGAATGATACTACTTGTTCTCTAATGGAGGGAATTAAGGGAGGGAAATTTGAAAATACAGATGAAAATCAAGAAAACAGTCACTTGCTTTTCTCATGTGAACACTAAATTAATAGAAATTATAATTTTGAAAAGATCATGAAAAATTTTCTGAAAAATTTCTAGTTTCTAAATTATTGCAGTTTTTATTTTCAACTACAGCAGAACTGGTAGATGCTGCAACTCGTATCACTCTCACACACACGCCGGAAATAAGTCAAACAATTTTCGGTTTTAATGCCATGCTCCTCGCTATGTAGCCTTTCGCCACGGCATTGCTTTTCCATCCAAGCCTCTTAACACTGATCATTCTACCTCCTGCAATAGTCAAGAGTCGCTGAAGTTCATCTAAAGTAATGACCTGTGCACATTTTTGGGTTTAGCAACCAAAATACGCAGCACTTTTAGCAGGAATGATCCCGATCATGTTTTTACAAACGGACTATGCAACACAATGGCCGTTCCGGGAACCCTGCACAAAATCTTTCCATTCTTTTTAAGGAACTTTCTTGAGTTTAGGCGAAAAGAAATGATTTAAACTGCCAACGTCTCGGCTTTTATTCAGCCTTCATCAGGGTTATAGCATAAAGGGTGAAGTATATGAAGCCTGGTGCCGGAATGTGTGGGACGAAAGTGTTGGTAGGATGTGAATTGTACAGACAGAAGTGAGAGCAAATTGTGAATATGAAGAAGGGATGTAAATCTGAAGTAAAATGGTGAGTCAAAAAAGTAGGCAAAATTGTGTAGTCCAGATTGACAGGAATGTAAATTTAATTTGGCTTATTAAGAAAATCCCTTATGTTATAGCCCTGATGAAGGCTGAATAAAAGCCGAAGTGTTAGCAGTTTAAATCACTTCTTCATTTGGATCTAAACTCAAGAAAGTTCCTTGCAATGAATTACTGTAGTCAAGAAATAAAGCGCGTGTATTTCCGTTCCTTGTGGTTGTAGCATCGTATACTGTTTATTAATGTGTAACAGCACATCTCATTTCTATCGGTTACTAGGAAGCTTCTGAATTTACCTCTCTTCCGCTGGCACTACCAACATTGGTTACCACAAAACCACATATACCACCATTTAGAACTATTTAATTGTTAATTAATTACGCAAAAATTAATTTTTTTGCTCTTCAAATTTTTGCGTAATGAATGGTGAGCTAGCGGAAGATTCCGCTGGATCTACCACAGTTACCACAAAACCAAATATACCATATTGTAGAGCGATTTAATTGCTAATTAATTACGCAAAAATTAATTTAATTGCTCTTCGAACTTTCGAATAATTAATTGTGAACGGCAGCAGCCGGTCAGCCGACCGGCTAGCCGTGTGACGTCACGGGTGAGGGGTATCCAGCGAGCGCGCCAGGCTGCCGCTGCCCGCCCGGCTGACTGACAAATTTAAATTAAATACACGAACTGGCGGAGAGCTGACTTCAGTATTGAAAATTATACCAATATTTTGTTATGTTCATGAAGGTCCTCCAAGTACATTGCAGATGATCGCTGAATGACCATAAGCGTGTACGGTATATTGGAAAAGTATTGATTCAATCGTAGTACGTTAAACAACTGTGATATCGAGTTACAAGTTTTTGTTGAAACTGTATTGTTTTGTGTCGGGCTATATCGCAAAATATTGCCTATGTGATATTATTTATAAATCAAGGTTTGAATTTTTGAAATTTTTTGTAGCATCTGCTAGTTTTAAATCGCTAATGCGATCGACGCCTCTTTGGACATGTGTCGATATTTAATTATTATGGAGAGTAAACATTCTCTTTGGAACATTTGTTCCATTACTATTTGACTCCTGTCCTCAAATGTTGACTGATTTTTGTAGGACCTCCTCACTAGGGACCCTATTTTAATGTAATTACATATTTTTTGTATTTCTACTTACCGCTCTCTAAAAAAAAGGCCAACATATTTAATACTTAATTTATTATTTGGCTTTCATTTTTATGTATATTTTGGTTATATTTTTACTTTACTTATCTTGATATTTTACTAGATTCACAGCAGTGAAGATTTCAATTCTTCTAGTTCTTTGAAAAAAATTGGTTTATTTCTTAAGACTTTACAACATTGTCAAAGATTCACCAATGCATAATTGACCTTATTAGGGCTCAAACCAGATCTCTATTTTGTGGATTACGTACATCAACTCCAATTAGTTAAAACTACAGTGATTAAAAAAACGACAACACAGTCGACAACACTGTCAATATTTCGACAACACTGTCATTACATGTATTTAAGAAATAAGGAAGACTATTTGGAAAAGGGGATGGCAGATTGTTTGAAATTTAATATTTTAAAGGAATATGAATATAGATATTTCTTGTCAACAATGTCATGAAGTCAACAAACATATGTGATGATCTATAAAAATCAGTCAACATTTGACGACAGGAGTCAAATAGTAATGGCACAAATGTTTTCAATATCGAAGTGAGCACCCGCCCTATTCGTGTATTTCATTTAAAATTGTCAGCCGAGCGGGCGGCCGCGTCGGTGGTCTGGCGCGCTCGCTGGCTACCTTTACCCGTGACGTCACGCGGCCGGCAGGTCGACTGGCCGGCCGGCCGGCCGCTGCAGGCGCACCCGGCAGTTCACAATTAATTACTCGAAAGTTTGAAGAGCAATTAATTTAATTTTTGCGTAAATAATTAGCAATTAAATCGCTCTATAAGATGGCATATTTGGTTATGTGGTAACTAATTGTGGTAGATCCAGCGGAATCTTCCGCTAGCTCACCATTCATTACGCAAAAATTTGAAGAGCAAAAAAATTAATTTTTGCGTAATTAATTAGCAATTAAATCGCTCTACAAGTTGGCATATATGGTTTTGTGGTAACCGTTTGTGGTAGTGCCAGCGGAAACCGGAAGTGCTAGTTTATAATTATTTACTCGGAAGTTTGAAGAGCAATTAAATTAATTTTTGCGTAATTAATTAGCAATTAAATCGCTCTATAAGTTGTCGTATTTGGTTTTGTGGTAACTAATTGTGGTTGATCCAGCGGAATCTTCCGCTAGCTCACCATTCATTATGCAAAAATTTGAAGAGCCAAAAAATTAATTTTTGCGTAATTAATTAGCAATTAAATAGTTCTAAATGGTGGTATATGTGGGTTTGTGGTAACCGATTTTGGTAGTGCCAGCGGAAGAGAGGTTCTGAATTTGTCATTTTTACTCATGGAGATATTTATTAACAACCTAGAACCAAGATCCTCTATATCACATATTTTTATATTTACTATTTTATTACTTCTTAGAGCTCCTTATCCAACCCAAAAACGGTTGCAACTGTATCCAAGACGTAAATTTTGTTTGGTACGTTTTTTAAAAGTTTCGGTACTTCCTCTCTCGATAAAACTGTGAATTACTCGGGTTCGGCTGATTTTTTAAAATCTTGTAACAACATGGAACGATGAATATAGGGAGATGGCATAGCAGTCTAGCAATTACAGCATGTTCTTTTTGGCTCATTTCCCAGAACACGGTTTTCATATAACTTCTTTGTCGTGTGTACGTTTGCGGGAACTCGCAGTTCCATCAACTTTTCCAGCAAGCAGCTAATGACTATTGTTAGGCTTGTAGTAACAGAAGGTATTGATTTGACAAAACGTGTTTTGGACCCACCAATATGGCGGACTGGCTTCACTTGCTGAACACGGAAGGAGTTAGTAAGGGCACCTCCATGTATTCATAGCTCCATGTGTAACAATGATGAAGATTGTGTTGTCGCAGATACGCTCATATTACCAAGTCAAGTTAACAGCTAGTGAATTCGTAAATAAGTATATATGAATAATATTAAAGTGAGGTAAAAATAAAATCTTGTAAGTACCACAGGCATGCACTGAATCTAATGATCCCAAATTCTATTTTTTAACTAATTTGAATGATTCAGATTTAATTATTTACCAATTAACTAGATGTTCACTTGATTTGGTTTGTCTTTTCATATTTCTCTCCCATACTTTCCTTTAATTATTCCCTCCTTAAGAGAATATGTAGCATAATTCAGTTGTTTTCGTATTACTCTCGTAACCACGATTCTTTTGATCCTGGTAAGTTAAGCAGTGTACATCGAACTCCGTATCAAAGGCAATCACAATCAATACCGTATCAGTAAAAAATAAATGTATTTCATTCACATTGTTTTTCAATTAATGCGTTAGGAGCCCCGAGAATGACGGGGCTTCTAGGCTACAGAACCACGATTCCCTCCTTGTATCCGAGTCACGTATTTTGCACGTGATGCCAATTTGAAACGGAGCCGGAGCCTAAGGAGCACGTGTTGCTAAGGTGCAAGATAAGACGTCTGGGATGCATCTCAAGTGAGCTACGAGTTTAATGGGAAATTCAATGAACTAGATTCTCTGGTGAGATTAATATTTATAATTACTAATTTCCAATCGCGTAGAAATTGAAAGAAAACTACAGAATCCTGGCCACCAGTTTTTTGAGAGTTATCTAAATTCAAGTTCAAGCATATTTTCAACATCCTCCTCACAGAGATACAATCGAGATTCGCACTTTGCTCTTTCCAACACACAACTTTACATTCAATACATACCTTACACATTTGCAACCGTGTGTTTTACACTTTTAAAACATTTTCCATTAATCTTATTTCCCTCATCTTATCTTTTCACGCGATTTTCTTTCCTCGATTTCTTTCATGTCTATATTCCATCCCCTACCATCCTGTAGGACCTGCTGCATTCTCTTTATAAAATCTGCCTCCTACCCTTTCTTACCTCCCACCCTCTACTACACCCTTCCACTTCATGCTCCATTTTCTCATCCTACCTCCCCATCATATTCTGCATTTCTTTTTCCCTCAGACCGTCTAGAACTTCCTGCATTTAACATCATTACCTAATTTAAATATCGCTATCCTTGTTCCTTTCTGATCCATTTAGGTACCATGGACTATTTCAGACTCTTATTTCTGCACACATCCCGTTAAACCTAGAGTTACGAATTTTCTCGAATACCTCTTGACCCTGTAACTATCTATCTCTTTCCCTGAATTGTTACTTTCTTGCCTTGCGAAATACTTCGTAAGAAGAAAAGGTTATGAAATCGTGCGCCGTAAAACGGAGAATTTTTTCTTCCCATAAGCATACCTGTTCCTTCTGTGGCGTACCTTCTTTCATCGATTTTTCCCCAGAAGAAAACTCGTATTGAGGAGTCGATGTCGAAAAATTGAATACATTCCTGTAGTAAATTTCTTCCGCTAATACGTTATGTGACCAGAATCAACGTTTTTGGGATACTCAAAATTTGATTGATGGCAAAACGTCCGTGGACACTGCTAGAGCCTAAAGAATTCAGACGATTTTCTCCAAAATTGATATTCTCCATTCGATCTAGCCGTACTCAAGAGTCGATTTTTAAAGTTTCGATTTAAAAAAAATGAGGTGCAGTGAACATAACTCATAAAATAAAAGAATCAAAATGTGAGTTTTTTAAGAAGAAAAACGGGAAAACCACAATATTATTTGTAAACGGAGGTGATTTTGTGTCGAAAGTGTGCTGTTAATATTCTACTGTGTCTGGTGAACATTAAAATTCGCACCGGGAGAGGTGGATCAGGGAATCAACTGATGTCACTGCAGCGCCTCTCTGACCGGGAGGTCTTAAGTTCAAGTCCCGACGGTGGTAGGATTTTCCACACAAGCTAGAGAACTAGGTCGAATTCAGTCCCGGACTGGAGGAGAATTCTAGCGGCCGGCTACTATGATCAGTAGTTTTCCGTGATTTCTCGGATCAATACCAGGCGAATGCCGGAGCAGTATCTTAACAAACGGGCCACGGAACGCGGGCTATCTTTCATTCCTGTTCCTTGTCCTATCCTCACCGCTTACTTACATACATACACTTACATGCTCTACTCCACCAGACATGCCAGAAGACCGGTCGGGAGCTTAGAGCTTGTGCCGGCTTGGGTAATGATACATTGATGGTATTCACCTGGTTGGGGATAACCCCACCAGCCGACGGGCAGGTCGGCATCGGATCTCACCAACCAGCGGAGGAAGATCACAACACCTCTTGAGGAAAAGCATGCACTACACTTACGGGACTAATGACCTTATCAGTTGCGCTCGGGAATCACTAATCAATCAATTAATTAAAATTTGCCCGCGCGCCGAGGAGCTTAAGCACGGGGCGAGTTCCCAGGTGCTCCCCGGCGAGTGAAGGCTCGTCGGCTGAGCAGAATTTTCCACGATCCAACGAAATAGTCGCACTGTACCATAATGTGAGTACAATTTACACTCTCCGGTAGCGGAAAGCGACCTTCCTTCTTCGGCGATTCCGCCGACCGCTCTGTCTCGACTTCCCCGGCTTCGGTGGGCTCGTTCGCGGAGGCCAAATCTCTGACCCAAGACCGGCACATTTATAAAATGGTCGCACTGTACAATTCTACATTTTGCAGTATTCATGGATACTGTTTTTGTTTAAATATACAATTTATTGCAATATTATATAATAGTACCTATTTATTTGAGTTTAATTTAACTTAATTGGGTAATAGGAAATAAGGAATCAGAATTAAATATCAAGAAAAGGATAATTTATGAACAGATACTGAAAAGCATTGAAACTTTTTTGCCGTATTTTTTGTAATACACCAAGTAATGCAGACCAATCATTCCTCATTAATTTAGTTTTGCCGAAATTCAGAAATTGTTAACGCTGCAAGATAGCTTCAGTAGAACTGTTTCGGAGAGCAATAGAATGATGGATACGGTTGCTCGCAAAGCATGGCTACCCACTTCCTAGCTTGCCACTAGGAAAAATGCTGAAAAACAATTATTAGAGAACTATTAGTTTATCTCAGCGTGATAATTATTGATGATGTAGGAAGCATGTCAATTTTACCTTGTTGTCAATGTTTCCTTAGACGAACATGAGATTGTTTTCTGTTATAATTCATGCGACATACCATTTCAGCTGGCTATCGCCTTCACGCGCTCAAACACCCCCTGCTACCACTAGTCAAATTTAATTTCTTCAATACCGCCCGAATGTGAATTACCACGCCTTTTTACCACTGACAAGGCGATCTTTTGTGTGTACGGACGGCTGCAAGATTCTTCAACAATACTCCCCAACAATACAATCATAAAGCCGTTGTATTTCTTCGAAATCTCGACAGTGAGAATGCTTTTGCGCGCCAAAACCTCTCAGCTGATGTCTCAATACCAACCCTACATAATTAAATTAACAGTCGGTAGCATATATACGTGCATCTTAACGGTGTTTTACATGCGCGAGGCGAGTCGAGTAACCGCGAAGCTGTCTTCGGCCACTACCCTTTTAAATAATGCCATTCTATCGCGCCTTCATTTGGAGGACTTTTAACTTTGAAATGTTGATACTTCACAGTGTCTCCGGTACCTGGCCCGACCTAACGGGATTCTGCGAAAACAGTTCAACTCTTCAACTGTTTTTGTCCTTCCAAAGGTGTATAAATGCGTATAAACAACCTGTAACAAGTATTGTACTACAGCCTCCGGGTCAATGACCCCCATCTCGAACAGGTTTTTCGTCCAGTTTCCCTGATCCATTGAGCAAATGCTGAGATGGCTCTTTGTTTTGCTTCTGGACATAAATGTAACTTCATTTTCTGTGCACGTCTTCTAGAATTCATTGGGAAATATAGTTATTCAAATTATCGTTTTCATGTTGTCACGGCAGGAACTATTATTCTTTGACGAAAGACATCATGGATAAGAGCCCAAAATTTATTGCTTATTTATCCTTGAAAATAGATTTTATTACATGAAAGCTCTTTTTTTCATTCATTCATTCATTCATTCATTTATGTAGTATTATGTAATTAGTGTAGGGATCACAGAATTTTGAAAATGTACACAGAATTCACTTCTCCCCATAGCATGTCTTAAGCAGTTTCTTCTGTTTTTTGACGTAAAATAAATAAATAAATAAAAACGTCAGTGATATAGAGATATGTCTAGTAGTTACATTAACAGAAAACGTGAGAGATATTGCCGGATGTGTAGTATTCTTAACAATTTCTTTGCATGAGCGGGGAGTAAACATTTTATTGCTATTAGGGTAATTATTGAACCAACAACTCTTCGCGAAATTGTCGAAGAACAATACTTCTTAATCAGAAATATACATCCGGACATCTTTTTTTTATATTTATTGATCCTTGTTAGACAAAAATTTGTCTTTCAAGGGCATGAAAAATTACAATAACGTCATACAGAATATGAGGAGAAACTAAATAGCAACCTCTAAACAAATTACTTTTACAGATTAATTTTTGAGAGTGATAATAATCTTAAAAAGAAACTGTTTATAAATAATACACGATTCATGAAAATTTTTACTATACATTATAGAAACTGTGAGGAGAGACAACTAAGGAGGATGTAAAAGATCTTTAGGATAACGTGATTTAATTCGCGGGAATGGATTAACTGTTTTTCCTAATTGAAAATATGTATAAGCAGGAGAAGAAGAAAGAGAAGCATAAAATTTATCTGGGAGACGAAGGATCCAGGATTTTAAGGGAGGAATATCGAGTTCACGTAGTATTTGATCGTTTCTTATGAACCAGGGTGCTTTTAATGCTTTCCTTAAATAATTATTTTGTATAATCTCTAGTTTTTTAATATGAGTTTTTGCTGCACCACCCCAAATAGGGCATGCATAAGTCAACGAAGGGCGAATTATATATTTAAATATAGTTAATGCAGAATCTACAGAGAGGTGCGAATTGTTATTCAAAAGTGGATATAATTTTAAAAGCGTAAGCTTAGTTTTATTTATTATAGATATAATATGTGTTTTCCATGTTAATTTAGTATCTAGTCGTAATCCGAGATACGTAATTGAAATATTAGAAGGAGTCCAAGGAATTGCTTTATAATTAATAATAAGTGGATAAGTAGGAGAGATTCGTTTTAAAGAAAATATTTTTGCTTGTGACTTTTCATTATTTATCTTTATTTGCCAATTATTAAACCAAGTAACAAGAATATTTAAGTCATCTTGTAAATTATCGCGACCTGTTATGTCTGAATGGGAAGTAAATAAAGATGTGTCATCTGCAAAGAATGCTATTTCTGAATTAAGTAAATGAGGGATGTCTGAAATGTAAATATTAAAAAGAATAGGAGATAGAGGAGAACCTTGAGGTACTCCAGCCTGGATATTGTATTCAGTAGAAAACATATTGTTAACTTGAACTCGAAATTTACGATCCAATAAAAAACTTGATAATTTTTTTGTAAATAAATAGGAAATCCAAATATTCTAAGCTTATAAAGTAAACCATCATGCCATACTTTATCGAACGCTTTTTCAACATCTAAAAATAACGCAAATGCTAATTGTTTCTTTTGAAAACTAGTCGCTATAAAATCTGTAATTCTCAACAATTGTTGTGTTGTAGAATAATTAGATCTAAATCCAAATTGAGAATTTGGAAATCAATTAGTTTGATTAATAAATTTAATAACTCTCGTTAAAATTATTTTATCAAACATTTTTGAAAATGTAGACAATAAACTAATTGGACGAAAATTTTCTGGTCTCCTATGATCTTTTTGTGGTTTAGGAATGGGTAATATAATTGCTATTTTCCATGTTGAAGGATAGTAATTTATTCTAAGACAAGCATTGTATATTGCTGTTAATGAACTGATAGTGGAATTTGGAAAATGTTTGAACACTATATTAGGAAGTCTGTCGAAACCTGGAGATTTATTATTTTTAAGTTTTGTTATAATAAATTTAATTTCTGAAGGAGAAATAAATTTGATACGTTCGGGAACTATAAAATGGATCTTCAAGATTTTTTAATATATTTCGATGAAGGGAATAATTGATAGTCGGATTATCGGTAAATGACCTACAAAATTGTTGTGCAAATAGTTCCGCCTTTTCAGAATTTTATTTATTTGTTGTTATTTACGTCAAAAAAACAGTTAAAGCTGCGTATGACGGGCTATGGGGAAAAGTGGTGTGCACATTTCAAAATTCTGTGATCCCTACACTAAATCATATACTATGCTTAAGTTTTGAATTTTGAAAGGGAGAAAAAAAAACAAAAAAACTCCCATGTAATAAAATCGATTTTCAAGGATAAATAAGCAATAAATTTTGAATTTTGAAAGGGAGAAAAAAAACAAAAAAACTCCCATATAATAAAATCGATTTTCAAGGATAAATAAGCAATAAATTTTGAATTTTGAAAGGGAGAAAAAAAAACAAAAAAACTCCCATGTAATAAAATCTATTTTCAAGGATAAATTAGCAATAAATTTTGGCTCTTATTACTTCCTGCCGCGACAACGTGGAAACGATAATTTGAATAATTGTATTTCCCACTGAATTCTAGAAGACGTGCACAGAAAATGAAGTTACATTTATGTCCAGAAGCAAAACAAGGGGGCCATCTCAGCATTTGCTCAATGGATCAGGGAAACTGGACGAAAAACCTGATCGAGATGGGAGAAAAACCTGATCAAATCTGTAGTAGCAATTTTATTTGAATCTTTTAAAGTAGTAATTTGATGTTTCTCTTTTGTTATAATTCTAATAGCAGACCAAAGTGATGAGGAATTCGGCTGAAGTTGGGATACATAATTATTGAATTTAGAATATCGATGTTCTTCTAATTTCTTTCGCACAGTATGAGTTAATAAATTTAATGATTTCTTGATTATGGGATCACGAGTAAGTTGCCATTTACGACGAGTAATGTGTTTAACAGTTATTAAATTTAATATTTCTTTAGGTAAAATATTAAAAGATAATTTTTTGGAAGGATGAGAATGAGTTGTTGATAATTCTAATGCCTTTTTAACATTATTTATAATAATCAAAATTTCATTATCAATGTGAGAAGAAGTAAGTAAAGAGGAAGGATATTTTGTAAAGCATTGCATATAAGAATTAAAAATATTCCAATTAATCCTTCCTTTAATGAGAGAATTATTATACTGATATGAAGTGGAAATTTTATGAAATGTTATTAAAACTGGATTGTGGTCCGAATTTAAAGCAGGTATACAATATTGCATTATCGGGAAACTTATATTTTGAGATATTACAATATCAAGAATATCAGGAGTAATTTTGGTATTATGTGAATAATAAGTTGGCTGTGAAGGAGCATGAACTGACCAATTATTTAGAGTGAGTAGATTATATAATATTTGACCTTGTGGAGAAGTACTATTACATCCCCAAGCTTGGTGTTTGGCGTTTAAATCACCGAGTAAAAGTGTTTTAGAATTGTTATTTAATAATAATTCTAGAGTTATTTTAGATAATTTTTTGTTGGGTGGTTTATATGCCGCTATTATATTTACAGGACCTATAGAAAAGAAAACAGTGAGAGCTACTAATTCTAATTCAGAAGAATTAGGAACATATATTTGTAAATGTTTGATTTTTCTACGTATGAAAATTGCTACACCTCCTCCAGTAGTGATAGAAGTTCTGTCTTCTCTATATATTATATAATTTGGTATAGCACATTTTTTTGAATGAGTTAAATGTGTTTCTGTAACACAAGCAATGTCTATGTTTTGACTGTATAAAAAGTGTTTAAATTCAGCTAGCTGACGTAGAAGACCATTAGCATTCCAATTTAAAATTTTTACTTTAGTGTGATCCATTATTGAATATTCGTGGAATAACATCTTGAATTAATCGATGTATTTGTGGAAGTAAAGAGTTTAATATTTGATTTGTTATAATGGGAATGTAAGAATTAAATTCTGAACTATTAAAAGGAGAAGAATTAAAAGTATTATTAAGATATTGTTGGGATTTTGTAGATATAGAAGGAAGGGAAAGAAAATTATTCAAATCTATAGCAGGAGAGGAAGTTATAGAAGACGAACTCATAGGAGATTTAAGTGATAGGGGGTTCATTTTTTGAATAATTTTGATTACGTAATGGAGAAGATAAAGGTAACTTTTGATTAGAATGTAATACTGAATTTGCGTTAGAATTTAAAGAATGTTTATTAAAGAAAATACATCCTCGATAGTTAGCTGTGTGCTTCTCAAAACAGTTTGCACATTGAGGAGTAGAATTTTTTGGTTCTTTACATTTTGAATAATGATGATTCTCAGTACAACGTACACAACGAGGTTCTAGAGTACAGTTGGCCTGAGTATGATTAAAGATTTGACAATTTTTACATTGTATAGGAAAATTTGATTTAGAACGAAATTTAATTTTGACAATGCTATTAAATAATTTATCCAGTTTTATGATATCCCTATTAAGATCATTGTCTGTAAGTTCAAGGGCACAGATCTCTAAAGGCGATTTTTATTAAATAATCTATAAACAGATGTAATAGTATATGTTTTGGATAATTCAGTTTTAATTTCTTCATTGGTGTAGGAAATAGGAATATCACACAACATAGCTGATAAGGTTTGTTGCATCGGATCACGATAAGAAAAATAGCGAATTTTATTTGTATTGCAAAAAAGTCTATCCTTTCTAAAGTCCTCTATGGAGTTAAAGAAAATGGAAATATAGTCACTTTTAACTTTGGTAGTGAAATCTAATTGTGCTATTTGTTTAATTTCTGAAATAAATGCACCAAAATTACTTAATATTTTAGACGTTTTTGCTATGTTAATTGGAGGGATGGAAGTTTTGTTCTGTTTACATTGATTCATATCTTGAGATGTAGAATTAAAATCATCTACTTCCTCTGGAAGATCTTGATATGGATTGGAAGTAGGGACAGAATAAGATGCAGAAGAATCACCCGCAGAGTCAGTTAAACGTTTGCGTTTAGAGTTATTATGATCACTAAATGTTATATTTTCAGGGGGTAATGAAGCACTGGAAGAAGAAGAAGATTTACAGAACTCACTTGTAGTATTCACTGTAACTGCTTGATTTAGAAGTTCTTGTTGAGAACTAAGTTTTTGTTGTAAATCTTGAGCGTGTTGTTTGAGGTACATTATTTCTTGTTCTAATGCATTAATTCTTGATTGAGACATCATAACTAACTCATTATTATTTGGAATTTCCGGAATATTACATAAGTTGGGAGTTTCCATATAGTTTGGATTGTTTATCAAATGTAGTGAGTCAGTTATAAGCTGCCCCGTAGGGCAACTTGAAATGTCCATTAAATACTGCTGAAATCACTTGAATTTCTTGTTTCAAAAGAAGCAGCAAATGATTCAGAATATATTAGTACTTGATGTCCGTAAGAACCATCACAATATTTACTATTTGATAATATACGTAAGAGGATATTACAATTGATCGACTTATAAGTCAAGGCCCCCTCAGTATCGCCCGGAAATCTTAACACGAAAAAGGAATCTTGTTTGTGCAAGATGTCAATATTAGCACATAAAATTGATGAAATAAATTATATTAATACGAAAATCCTTCAAACATTCCTGGAGACACAATATATTCAAACATAATAAGAGTTGGATACATATTTAAACAATGTGCAACGAAAATGAGGCAATCCACTATCCAGTATAATTTTTAAACATTTCATTGCCCACAATGATTTTGTTACATATAAAATTTCAACAGATTCATTGTTTTTATATCTGCAGATATCTCCAAAATAAAGCTAGAAATGTTTCATCACCCATCATTTTTGTAATATTAAAAAATCCTGTGTTCTTGTTTGAGCGCAAACAATACAAAAAAGTCAGTTTACAAGAATTTATGTCATTAGGATCAACAATTTCCTTTCTTTAGGTAACAGATGTCTGTGAATTCAGGGAAAGGAAGAAGTAAATCTTCCTTACAGGAGTACGCGGCTTTTGCGAGTCGAGTAGATGCCTATCATGAAGTAAGCTGTGTGTTCGTCAGGTATGATTAGAACTGCAAACTACTTCTGTATGTTCTTTACCTGTGAACTGATTGTAAGCGGAGGCAGTGTATTATAAGGAGAAACACGACTCTAAAAGATAAGAAAACATTTGTTACGTTTGTGCTCGCTTTAAAAGCGCAGAGGCTAAATTTGTCTTCTTAATTCCAAAGAGCTTAGTAGCTCTATTTTGAGACCAAAAGAGATCAGAATAAGTCTCGGTTCCTGGAAATGCAAAATGTGTAACACCATTAAGTGACTGGTTAAAAGGATCTCGTCATATGCCTTTTGCAGCTCCTATTATAAGGCGAAAACCTAAAAACCATTTATTAGTCCTAGGTCTATTTCTGCTTGACAAAATCGGAATAAGTTCAAAATACAAACTTTTAAACACCTGCCATTAGAATCAGCAAATTGATCAGTGATGTCAATTGATGACCTGAGTCACCTCTTTCGGTACAATTTCCAATTTGAACAATTATTTTTGTCAGCCAGATTACCCGATATGAATCACATCGAACATTTATGGGACATAATTGAGAGGTCAATTCGTTTAAAAAATCCTGCACCGGCAACACATTCGAAATTATGGATGGCTAAAGCAGCATCGCTCAATATTTCTGCAGGGAACTTCCAACGACTTGCTGAGTCTATGTTACGACGAATTGCTGCACTTCGCGGGGCAAAAGGAGGTCCGACACGACATTAAGAGGTATCCCATTACTTTTGTCACCTCAGTGTATTTCTACAAGAGCAAGTAATTTACTACAGCATCTATAAGAGCAAGAAAATGTACTTTTAACTATCGCAATTTATATATAGGCTCAAGTTATTTACTACGTTATCTATAAAAGCAAGAACAATTTACTTTTCGGTATGGGGGATCCGCAGAACGAGTTTTTTCTGAGGATAAATCGACATATTGTCCAACTGCATTGCAATATTTTCTCTATTCTGCCTACATAGCATATAGGATATGCTGAGTGCACGAAAAAGTAAACAAATACGTTTTCAGTACCAAGGTCTCTAAAACTTGCATTTTCGACTGAACCTCGATAACATTTTTTATAGCATTACATTACGTTCTCTACATTAATAAATGTGAAAGAATAAATGTATCGAAGACAATTTTAAATAGTTATTTCTCTTCGGAAAGGGCCATTTCCTCCAAAAGAAATGTTTACCCATTTGAAATTTTACTTCTACCGTCAAAGGTCAAGAAGCAAGTGCGTTTTGATCTTTGATTTCATTATCTCGCGTTGTTTCCCATACGTCACTGATCTCCACGTAATGCATTATTTTAACAATAATTGAATTTCGAAAGCTGTGTGGCCGGAATTCCTCGAAAATGATAATTATTCAAGGAATATGTTTTTTTCCTTTCTTGTTAATTATAGGAGGACCCTTAAAATAACAAAAGAAGAAAGCGATTTAAGGGCAGTGTATCCCTCAAGAGATTGTCCTCTTCCGAATCTAAAATATTTCTAGAATTTCAATGAATTCACTTAACTGTATCCAAGGAAGTTAATATTTGAATAAATATAATGTTGTAAAGTCATTTTCCACTCTAGCAGTTGGCAAACATATTCTACGTAGTTCTCGTAGTAACTGAACTATGAAAACCACAATGAAACTCATGAATATTTGTTATCCTCAATCGTTTACTCCAGAATACATTAGAATACTGGAAGCTACAAGAGTCGTACTTTTTTGCATTATTTATAACGGTTACGTAGTATTATAATACTACTTGAACATTTCTTTGTGTAAAATTTTGAAAATTTTTTAAATACATCAAAATAACTTTTATTCCATGCTATTCAGTGCATTTAGCTCTAATTATTAAAAAGTTTAAAGAAAAAGTGGGATCCGTTTTTGAGGAAATATTTTTTTAAATTTACCTCTATCTCTTGCAAAATCACGCTAAAACTACTCACAATTCGAAAAAATTGTACGTGACCTTAATTAAAGATCTTATATTGAGGAATAGATTTCATTCAAAACAAAGATCTCTATATTCAATTCCATCGTTGTAGGAAGACGCAAAAAATTAACTTGGACAATAATTCGCCAAAGGAAAAATATTTTGTAAAAGATGTTATGTTCGAAAGAAATGAAATAGGATTAATGGAATCCATTAGTGTACATCACCCTACCGAAGAAGGTTGAATACTAGTTTTATTTATTTTTTAAAATTTAAAGTCACATCAACCTATGTGTTTGTACATTTAGATATGTCCTCGCAAAATTTCCAAGTACAAGTATGGCTTAAAATTAAAAAAAAAGGTTTCTGATGGGCCATAATCATTATAATATTTGAATTTTTCGTAATGTTTTTTTACTGATTTAAGGTCGCTTTTTAACTACTAAGGTCATACAGCGACCACTTTAATTAACAACTGGTTTAGTCACTTTGGAGAACAGTAGCGATAGCGGAACTTACATAATCATGTTCGGACACAAACATCCATGCACCGGGCGACATTCGAACCCGACACCCTTCAGCCTTAGCGACCTCGGCTCTCCAGGCCGGCCTTTCGTAATGTTTGTGTTAATGGATGTTAAAATGGTTTATAAGATAGTGTTCCCTAGGACGAAAGAGGAAGTTGGGAGCACAGCGACAGATAAACAATCTGATGTTAAAACTGATATGTAACGAGAAGAAAGGAAATACCTGATGTACGGCATTCGCACACGTAACATAATTAACAATATGATAGTGGAGGAAGTAGAATTTTTGTAGGAGGAATGGGGGATTGTTATTTTGACTACAGGAATATTATATCAAATCTATAACTTGTTTCTCGATACAAAATTGTTTATATTACATGAAAGCGAATTTCTGGTTATCAGGATTTGTCAACAACGCTTGCTGCTACCATTTATTCTTAATTCAAATGACGTTAGTAAAGGAGTGTGGGTAAATAATTCGGGACTCAAAAGGTAAAACGTGTAAAATATTTAAATCAAATACCATTTCTGATCTTGGCAGTCTTGGGTTCGAACGCATCACAATCCCGCAGAGTTGATAGATTTTAGTATTCAATGGACATGAAACTTCAGTCAACATAACTGGAACTTGAGTGAATTTGAGCTTTAATGCTGGTGGTGTCCGAAGCAAGATTTGGTTGAACAGTCGACTGAACATTCTATTAATACCACAGGCCTGCACAATATTTCGCAGTGAGTAAAACACTGACAAATGTGACAAAATATTAATAGTATTAAAACATTAGTTTAAAATGAATAGTGAAATATCGAACATATCGAAGGAAATCTATTTTTTCCTCCATTTTGTTAAAAACGAATATTTTGTCGATTGATATTTTTGCTTCAGGCTAATGTTATTTCTCATAAAATAAGAAGAGTACTCAGCCATCATGTAGCCATCCTACTGAACCTGCTTTATATCCTGATCTCTGCGTTCTCTTTGTTCTTGATTTAGTTTTTCGGAAAATATTTAAAGTGAGAATGGAGCACATGGAATTTCAATCTATCACTTCCAAGTCTCTTGAGCCTCTCGTTTGAGCATTTCTAAAAATGCCCAATTTTGATCTCATTTTCGCAGATAACTCCTTTTTTCACAGATTGTAATCACAAATGCAATGATGAAGAAAGAGACCGTAAAGTAAATATGAACACGTTAGGAAATCAATCTAGTGGTGCTACAACAGAACATTCGACAATTCAGAATTAAACGAAAATGAGACCCGTCTCATTCTTTTAATGGACCCTTGTTCTATCATTGTAAAATATTTGAAGCGGTTTTCCAGAAAATTATTTTTTTTATAATTCGCAATAAATTGAGGCAGAAATTAGGCAAAAACTACCCGTTTTTTCAAAAAATTGTCATTTTTAAGACTTGATTTTTAAGAACCAATTTCATTTAAGAAAAAAAATCTGTTTTCAATATTGTAC
This sequence comes from Teleogryllus occipitalis, assembly GCA_011170035.1. Taxonomy (NCBI): domain Eukaryota; kingdom Metazoa; phylum Arthropoda; class Insecta; order Orthoptera; family Gryllidae; genus Teleogryllus; species Teleogryllus occipitalis. The sequence goes on from BLKR01005291.1 coordinate 43,624, forward strand.
TTTTGCGATGTTTAATTTTTTCAATTAATGAAAATACAGAGAATTCGCCGGAAATAGGACTAGCTCAAGTTCTTTTACCACTCTTTGATATATACGAGGACGAAATTAGAAGAAAAAAATTGCAGCCCTTTTTGAGAGAATAATTGTAATAAAATTAGAATTTTATGTTCTCTAATTTCTTTTTGCCGATGTAATATATCAGGACTCACAAATGGAGAAAAGCAAACGAGTCCATAACTTCGCCAATGCTGAAATATAATTTCAAGAAATGGAGTTGTATGCTTATCTCCTCTACAAACGCCAATTAGAAATACAAATATATTTCTTGGAGAGCGCTACAATCCACGTCGAAATCTGGCCTAACAACCACAGGCCGGCTTAGATAGCTCAGGGTATCGACTGCTGTCACTGCAGTGTCTCTTACTGGGAGGTCCTAGGTTCGAATCCTGACGGCGGCAGGATTTTTGACACTAGCTACTAAGCTCGTTCGAATTCAGCCGCTGTCTGAAGGAGAATTCTTGTGGGCGGCTGCTCTGATCTGTAGTTTTCTGGGGTTTCTCCGACCAACACCAGTCGAATGCCGGAGCAGTACCTTAACAAGAGGGCCACGGACCGCGCGCGACCTTTCCTTCCTCTTCCTTGTCCTATCCCAAACTCTTATTTACACACACATTTACGTGCATTACACTACCACACGTGCCGCGAGACAAGTCGGGAGCTTACAGCTTGTTTCCCGACTGGGGCGGTGTCCCGCTGGCAGGAGTGCCTCACAAGCAGAAGGGTAGGTGGGCGCCGGATCTCGCCATCCAGCGGAGAAAGATCACACTGCCACCTACCGCAATAAAATCATGCATTACACTTACGGGACTAATGACATTCGCAGTTGACGCGCCCATAATCATCAGTCCACCCAAGACGTTTGGAGTCTTTCGGAGTGTGGGGATGGGATGGTTCACTGAGCGTCGCCTGAGAGGCACAAGAGTGCGGGCAAGACGGTAAAGTGCGATTGTAATACAAGCGATCCGTGGCGCAATTTCATGTTATGCTACATAATATTTATGAGGCAAAATTTACATTGTATTCAATTAATAAAAACTTTGGCAACATGCAAATACGTAGAAATGAAGTCAAAATGATTGCGAGTTGATTGGAACTGTTTTCCGGCTCGTGACTACCAGAACTTTCCGGACAAATGCCAGAGGAGTACCTTGGAGCGCGCACGATTTTTACTCCCCCTTTCTTACCCTTATGGACGGGTGATTTTCTCCTTTCCTAGACAGTCCTCAGCCTCCATGGTCTGGATAAATTGTGACAGTACTGGGAGTGAGTGGTTATCAGCAATGAGCGCCCTGGTTCAAGCGTCATCAACAGGGCACGGAGAGTGTACGTAATGAGAACAAAACACCGCAAAATGTAGGTTTTACAAATGACACACAGGGCCTGTATATTCTGCCGAGAACCTTGACTATCTATTGGGCCATGCATTCATAGCGATTTCAAAACGCACCGTCAATGCTGAACTGAAAGTATTTGTAATCTTATCGGCAAATTCTTTCTGTAAGAATAAGTATTGAGGGATTTTCCATTCTCAATCTAAAAAGAAAGGAAATAAAACTTGAACACCACCTATCGGTAAAATAAATGGAGCGGAGACCTTGCTAAAGGAGGTCATGTAAATAAATTATTTGCCTTGTCTGTCAATCATCACTGCATTGAAGAAACCAAGCTAGCAATTAATATTCAAGGATGTCAACACTACCAGGGAACAAAACAGGTTTTTCGCGATTTTCAAGAAGAGATCAATGTTTGTACATACACAGTCTGACATTCAAATAATGATAATGATTTTATTTCAGAAAATATATAAATTATATTAATGAATCAATTCATGAAATGGTTCATTTAACCCGTACCTGTAGGCAGAGTTATGTTGTAGACTATAATTTTAGTCTACACGTGTTTTCTACATGAAATCTACATGTATCCTGCATGATTCAGAGCAGTATCCTAACAAACGGGCCACGGACCGCGCACGATCTTTTCTTCCTCTTTCTTGTCATATCCTCTCCCCTTACACACACTTACACTAACATGCACTAAACTACCACATATTCTGGGAGACCGGTCGGGAGCTTAGAGCTTGTCCAGGCTGGGGCGGTGCCCCGCTGGTGGGAGAGTCCTGGTTAGAGGGAAACCCCGTTAGCCGACGGTAGGTCGGTGCCGGATCTGAACATCCAGCGGGGCAAGATCACAGCCATCTCCCTAGGAAAAAATACAAGCACTACGCTTACGGGACTAATGACCAAAGCTGTTGACGTGCCCGGAATCACCAACCAAACAACTGCATGACTCATTTTACGCGTAGACTACGTAGACAATGTAATCTACGAAGATTATATAACATTTAAAATAGATAAATAATCCCCAAATTTTTTAATACATAGTAAAACAACAAAATACAAGATATATTTCCAAAACCATGGAAGTCTAAAAAGGCAAAAAGGTTCCTTGGAAACACAAAAAGGTCTCCAAGGAACAATACGTATTTTAAAAGGCTAGGTCAATAAGAACTTAGGCTTTATTCGCAAAGAACATATAGTTATAACTAAGTTAAGAACTGAATACTTCAAACTGTCTCGTGTACATTTGTTAAACAGTAAACTCTTTCCCAAATTCAATCACTGTAAAGTTCCAATGCGGAACAACCTATCCTAATTTACTACCCAATATACAAAATCGCTAGGAAAAAGAACCAATTGGAATACGATTACGAAAAGTTTCTAGACATAAAGGATTGTCAAAGAAAATAATAAGTTTTAACAAGGAAATCAACATCTATAAATACATAATTTAGAAACTTAAGGGCAGCAAATAGAAAGCAGCCAATTCTAGAAATGTGCATCTACTTTTCTTAAATCATATACTATTTAATGCGGGATTTGTTCTTTTTTGTAGTATTTGTATTTTTTGTATTATTATATACCTTAATATTGTTATTGCGTCTATTTATACACTGAGAATCACGTTATTTATTGACGATTATATTTTTGTAGTCACTAATTACTTCGTTCTGAACTCGTAACTTTCTCCCCCTCCTCATAAACATTTTTAAGTCAAAACAAAAAAAATGTAAATGTGAAATTTGAAAAATGTTTATTCATAACGGTAGTACTCCTTTAAATATGATCCAATCAATATGCGGTACTAAATGTTTTAATAAACTGACTATAACCACAATTAAATTTGGCTTGAGGGGAAGCATGACCCTCGTGGATTCGTCGTTTTACAAAACGTAGGGTTACCTTTCTCCACATTGATTACCTTTGTCTTCGCATCGCACACTACCTACGCGTTTTTTTCGCGCGTAAAACCCACATCCCTGGCTAAATGTGAACAATGTTACAACTGCAAAGAACGATTAGCAATTTTTTAGCAATTGGTAAAGTTTCAGAGATAAAGTTGTCACCTGAATAAGGTAGAAAAAAGAGTTATTTTAAATTTTGCAAAAGTATTTTAAATTCATAAAAGTATAAATTATACATTGGAAGTGAGAAGTCGATCTACGATCATTTTTAACTTCACGCGTACTTGTACGAGTGTAGAGAAATTATTGTAATGCTGCAGCAGAATGTGGCGATTTTGAACAGAAAAACTGTGGGATCCTAATATAGAAAAAATGAATAAATATTGTTCCTCAATGTACTAGTAAATTACTTCCTCTAACACCTTTTGTAGTCAGATTTTACGTTTTATGGGTCCTTGATAATGAAAAATTGGTTTAGGCAAAATTCTGGCTGTTCAACCGTTACTTTGTCTTTTCTTCGGTAGTCAACGGTTGCAGATACAGATAAGCCTAAACAGTTTAGAGAATTTTCTCTGAAATTGATATTTCTTGATCGATCTGGCCGAACTAGAAGCCCTGTGAGTTTGAAACTGATTTTTCGATTTGGAGGGAGGTACTCTATGTGATGCCTTAACATTTTCAACGTTTTCTCAAAATGGCTCTATTTTTAATTGTTTTTTCTCAGATAATACAAAAGACGCTTAGAGATGGTTCAGAATGCATTTTCGTTAAACACTTTGAATTTTCGAAAATGGCAAAAGTTCAAAACTTTAAATTATCTTTGTGGCCACAATCGCATTACATTGCATTACAAAGATCACAAAGTTTAATTTCTGATTAACTTATCTGCATTGGCCGTGGCAACCTAAATTATAGAGAATTCAATACCGAAAACTTAAGTTAAAAACGTTTATTTCTTAATGGGCGGATCACCGGCGGAATCCTAGGACAGTAGGAGTGAAAACGAGAGCAATCAACAGATGCACGTACTTCCATCTCTTTTTCCCCCAACATTTTTTCTAGGAAGTGACGTGAACCCTGCGTGGGCTAATACCTCACACTTCATTTATTTTCTACCGGGAGGATAAATCCCCGGAGTGGACACCTAGGCTTTTTGCCTTTATTCTCACTCCCCGCACCCGAGACTCACGCGTTGGTATCCAGATTCCGCCGGAATGCAGTTATTCCTCTCCGAAACCTCCCCATTCAATGCCTGCCTGCGTCGGTCTGCCTTGCGAGCTCAGAGCTCCTGGCTTTCCAGGCCAGTGACGGAGTCGAAACAACGCGCCGGGGCAAGTCCCTTCTCTTTGCCCAGAGTCTCGGGCCACTGCCACGTGTCTAACTAGGGGCCTCTCGGGCCTTAGCCCGAGGGGCTCGGGGCCCCCAACCCGTCTCCTCACTGCCTCCACCTTAAAGCTATCGACGTGTGTACAGCCGGAACCTAGGCAAACCTGACAGGTGGGTCATGCTTCCCGTCTAGATGTTTATGTGTGGGATCCGGAGCATTCCGATCAAGTCCTTCGCCCAATCCCGCCCAAAGGTCGGCGAGCTAGAAGCCCAACTGATGGGTCATCCGACAAGTCCGGCAATACGGAGCTTAGCATTGCTTACTCACTACCCCCTCCTTGAAGGTAACGACGTGAGTGGCGCCGGGGAGTCAGGCATCGGCTGGACGACTCCGCCTCCACCTAGAGCCGACTTCGCTATGTCCCTCATGATGACTCGTATTAACCTTTCCACTAGACACAAATGCAGGCCCTCCGGTCTGTGATCAGCACACTCACGCACCTAGGAACAAACAACCAGCCCCATGAGACTCGAACCCGCGAGCCTTCCGACCGAGACGCTGAGTCGGCCCACGCTCTAGCCCCCTCGGCCATCCAGGTCGGCCTCAGTGGACACTCATCAAAAGCCTCAAATGATTGGGTTAAGCACGAATTCTCAGAATGGAAAAAAAGTATAACAAGAGGCGGTAACCGCGATAATTATTCCACAGCAAATACTCGCTATATCGCGGTGGCTACGAAGAGGTGTCGTCACTTGAAGTGCTTCTCAAGTGCAGAGGCTGATTTGGGGGCGATGGGGGTGATAAGGTGGAGTGGTCGACGCGTCGAGTGGGAGCGGGGGAGTGAGCCCTCGTGGGGGCGCCGTGGGCTCCCTGGCACGTGTTCAGCCTCCGCGGGAAGAACGCCGCTGGGGATCACCCACACTCCACACCTTATCGCTCCCGCCAGTGCATTTCCTTGGGAAGGGGCGCTTTGCTATAAAACACCTGTGCGGCATTCTGGCACGAGCATTCGCCGCGGTGGGCCTACTCAACCACTCTTTAGGGAGGACGCCAGGACTTGGTGAAGCTGTGGACAACAGGAGGTAAGGCTACCTTCGGAACATACCTTTAACTTCGTCAAACGGATCGCTGTAGTTAGAAACGACCTTGCTAGAATACGAACACTTTATCTCTTCAGATCTTATTGAAATGGTCTGTCCGTTAGTAAACAACACTAGTGCCTAAACTATATCTATGATTTATTTCCAAAATAAATATTCCCCGGTTGTTCTGGTCCTACTCAAAGCTCTGTGATTTTGAACAGGATTCTTTAAATTTTGAAGGTCCTTTATATGAAATCCCTGCGGCATTTAAAAAATTTCTAAAATGTGGCTCCAAATTTATTCTTTACATTTTTCGTAGTAATTAGAGTGAAATACTTTTATATGGAAAAAATTGAATTTTTTCGGTGGCTTCCAAAAACTACAATATTGAAAAAAGTAGTTTTCTCTTCAAATGAAATTTGTTCTTCACAATTAGTTCTTTAATTAATGTCTTGTACATTTTTTTGAAGATTTTAGTAATTTTCCCTCGATTTTGCTTAAAATATGGGCAATATTAAAAAATTTAAAAACAACATTTTCTCAAAAATCGCTTCAAGTTTTTTCTTCAAATTTTTATAACGATAGTACAAAATGCTCAGAATAAGATGACATAAAAGTCATTTTGTCATATTCATTTTTTTTCAAAATCACACAATTGTGATTTTTTAAAATATCTCTCACATTACTACGAGTATTTACAATAGGGATGTTTTCTATACTTAATTGCATTTGTAAATAAATGATGTATGAAGTTTCTCAAAAACAAAACTTTTCTGTGAAAATTAGCTCAAACTTCTACATCTTCAGAAACAGTTCCAAATTGTTTCTTTAAACTTTTTCAACGGAAAGTGCACTGAAGATCATGACATTAATGCCATTTTGATATATTATTTTCATTTTTTCAAAAATATACAAATGAATTTTTAATTTTTCTTACGTTAAGATTTACATTAGGACATTTTTATACTTTATTGCATTTGTGCATTAGAAGTGCACCAAATAAGTTTAATGAAATTTTTAGAAAACTCAAAAGTTTTTTGGAAATGAACTAAAAATTGCGCATTTTGAAAAACGCTAAAACGACATTGTCTCAAAAATCCCAAATCTTTTAACGAAAATTTGCTTAGTGGAAAGGTTTAATTCTTCTGTAATATTCTTGAAGTAATATTCCAGATTTACCATTAGAGGAACGCAAAAAAGGGAGGAAATGTGAAAAATGTCTTTTAGGCGCTAATAGGTGGCAGCTGAGAAGAGGGGGATGCAAAACCAAAAACATGCCAAAGACTAAACATATTAGAAAACTAACTAGTTGACAATATCAGTACCATTCTATAGCACTACTAGTTTTTATCTGACTTACTTGAGGGTACTTACTTCTGACTTCAGGGTAAAATACCTTCAAAAACTTCGTTAATAGTGTGTAAAAATTACTAAACACTACGTTAAATGTTATATAACATATGGTAATATGCAAATTGTATTTTTGATAGATTTAAAATAAACGTTCAAATTCGTTTTTAAAAATTTATCTTTAAAATCATCACTTAAAATACATGTATTAGAAATAACATTTAAGGTCAGAAGCACTTTTGTGGAAACTGTAATTGAATATCTACAACCGTCAAAAAATTGTAAAAATGTGACTTACTTTGTAAATATACACGGATTTTCAAAATTAGTGATCATGCTTGAAATCCAGTTCCATTATGAGCAGAAAGAACTTCTTTACATCTTCCTTTGAAGCATACATGTTAGGCGTAGGTTAGCGTTACACAATCTTTTGTTTGTCAAAAATGCGTACCAGGTACGTGTTCATGAAGAGTTATGGGCTAATTAGTTGATATTTTTCTTGTCCGCAACCAAGGCAAAACTGTGCTTAGAGACAGAATTTATCGATAGTAGACGTACTAAGAAGGTATTTTAATAAATTTTACTGTCAATCTCTTAACGAAATCAATCATGAAATTAGTATTATTTCGTATAAGAATGTATACAATACCATTACGTATGTTTTATATATTTTTTATTTGAAATTATATTTGAATATTTTCTCAGTTTCAGAATGGATCCGGTCACAGCACTTTGTTTGTTAGCCGCAGTGGCGTTGATCGCCGTCTGGGCAATTCGAGTGACGAACCCCAAGCGAAAGTATATTGTGCAAACTCTGGGGAACATCCCAGGCCCTCTCTCCTTACCGCTGGTAGGGACCGCCTACAGACTCTTCCTCATGGACAGGAAAGGTGAGCTCTCCGAAAACTTTCTTTGCCTCAAGTTATATTTTCCTAGAAAAGTAAAGGCAGTGGTTAATTTTTCATTCAAAAATTATCGAGCCGATAGATTTACTTGACTATATTCAACAGTAACCTGACATTTTCAAGACTTCAGTAACTGCTGGAAGAAAAACACTATGCTGTGTTTGAACTTTCAATGATCTGGAGGGTAATATCGATTGGTTTTCGATGTGAGTTCGAAATATGGTTGATTTACTGATTATAAATATAATCGGATGGCAAAATATCTGAAGACAGTTGAGGAAAAATTATATATTTAAATTGTAAAAAATCGAATATAATGTTCATTTAGAAATATTGATCGTATTTTTCTTTCTAACAGATTTCTTCAAACGAGTGACTACCACTGCCCTTGAATTTGGTCACATATACAAAACATGGACCGGCACTTTTCCTGAAGTGCACTTCCATGACGCAGAACACATCGAGGTAAGATTCTTGGGTTTCAGTCACGAAACATATTGAATCATCCACCCTCTATTCACGTCACCAAATTCACACAAATTACTATTTCGCATGATTCTACTTATTCATGTTATATTGCTATTCTTAACTCTTTCCTTGAAAACATTAAGAAATGCTAATAACTTTTCTTAACCTCAGGCTATTCTTCGAAGCTCCGTTAACATTTCTAAAGGCTTTATATACGATTTCGTAAAGCCTTGGCTGGGAACTGGTCTACTTACGAGCACAGGTAAAAATCTTTTATAGCGAAAAGAATTTAAATCAGAATGGAACAATGCCTAGAAGCTATACTTCAATTTCTTTCTTAAAGGACAAAAGTGGCATTCTCATCGCAAACTTATCACGCCAGCCTTCCACTTCAAAATTCTGGAGAACTTTCAGAACGTCTTTGTGGAAAAGAGCCAAATTCTTGTGGAGAAGTTGGAAAAAGAAGTTGGAAACGAAAAGGGATTCGATGTCTACCCTTATATTACTCGCTGTACTCTTGACATAATTTGTGGTGAGTAAATAAAAAAGTAGTAACATTAATGTAAAACAGGGCTTTTAAACTAAGAGTGACATAAATGCTAGAAAGTAAAACTATGTCATAAATCTATTTTTCTTCAAATGTTTACCAGTGCTATTGAAAATTAGAGAAGACGATTTTCAATAACCATTAAGGAGCCAGTATAATTATGATTCTTAACGTCTTGTTAAAAATATCCATTACTATCGGTTATCTATAAATAGAATCGATTTCTTTGTAAAACTAAAATTGAAGAAAGTGAGATGCTTCTTTCTGTTACGCAGAAACGGCCATGGGGACGGCAATTAACGCACAAGACGAAGACGATCGTTCCCCTTATGTTGCAGCAATTTACGAGTAAGTAAAAAGGATCGGCGCCCACTTGGATGGCCGAGGTCCGCGCTCGGTCTCAAGGTTCACCTGTTCGAGAGCCGCTTTGGACGTGGTTGTTTGCCCCTCGCGCTCTGCTGACCCCACATCACAAGTGTGTTTGTGTCTAGTGTACGGTCGAATAGGCGTCCCATCGGGACGCGAAGGGTAACCGGCTGTCAGCTGGAAAAAGCCCTAGGGAAAAGAAAACAGAAAAGTTTTAAAAATCAACCCCATTTCAAAGTAAAAAGGTCAACGCGTTTGGAAATCAACTAAAGATAACGGCCATTGTGTGACTTCAAAACTCACTTAGAGGTACATTGTATATCATACTTTGCGTATTGCACAAGACCTTATGACGCCACTATCGTGAAGGTCAATAGTCGATACCGTTAAAAGATTCAATATCTGAGTAATTTGAAGCTCTTTCCGGATGAATAATCAAGAGTTCATTCCTAAAGAATCAAATAAAGAATCCTGACAAAAACGCACTTTGCCCTAAAATCATATACAAGACAATCTCCTGGTAAATATCTGAAGTAGTGAGATCAGTAGGCCTACAGATAATTAGGTACGCACAAAGGACAACCTGTTAATTATTCTTGAAAATCGCTTAATGCATCCATTATTAAAACTGTCATAAGGCAAAACATATTTTAATAATTAAAAGCATATTTCTTTTCACTTTCTTTGCAGCATTTCCGAACTCGTCGTCAGTCGCTTGATGCGTCCCTGGCTCCACCCCGAGTTCATCTACTTCAAGACGAAGAGCGGGAGGAGATACCGAGAGTGCCTGGACATCCTCCACTCCTTCACAAAGCGGGTGAGCGCGTGAACCATTACACAGAATGCATCGAATGTTCCAATGACCAATGGCTAGAAATAATGAGCTCGTAGAGGCTAATATCACACACAATCTTTTTTTTCTGTACCGCATCATCGGAGTTTGTTGCAGTAAAGTGAATAATTTACTTATGTCGATGTGTAATAAGACCTGTGAGACACGTGGACAGAACACAACTAGAACTGGACCTGTGAGACACCACACCTAAACACACACAAATCATTTCAATATTACAACTGCTTCATCTCAATATTCGTGGTTTTAAACGTCTCCTTTCTAACTGATCAATCAAGAGCCAGGAAACCATGATTCAGTTTACCTCAAAATCCAAATATATAATAATTAGAATGCCCATTAGAATTTCTTAAGTGAACTTCGGCCCAAAAACACTAGGGCAGGAATATCTCCAAAATATTGGTGAATATCTCCAAAATATTACCTTTTCATTGCTGATTTTTTTACGTGCAATAAAAATTTGAGAATATTTGGATGCCTCAAATAAAATTAACCCATCTGAATATTGAGCTTATGAAATCCCAATTAATTGAACATTCGCTAAACAAAACAATATTACATCATAATTAAATAGATAGAGATTTTTTAATCTTCGTTGTCAAATTATTTTATGAAGAGGAGGAAATATATTATTTAAAGCAATATAATACTATTTTCTTTCATCATAACAAAAGTTTTCTTGAAAGTTGTTCGGGGCTACCAATCAAACAAATATTTACAAATCTATATTTAATTGGTTTGATTTATGAGTGATACATCTTTATAGATATTACGAAGTTCAGTCTTCGCATAACGGTTTTTGTTTACGAATGTTTCAGGTAATTCGTGAAAGGAAAGAATACATGAAAGAAAATCCATCTATTCTCCAGGAATCAGATGACTTAGGTAAGTGATTTTAACGTCTTCTGCATCCGGAATTCTTGGTTAAAAACTAGAAAATAATACAGTGAAGTAAATTGCTAAATCGAGTGATATAATGAATGACGTATAATGTTAGGGGTGGTGGCCTATCGCTTTAGATAAACCACTTTTAATTATGAAGATCTACTTAAAAAGATTAAATAATTTTATTCAGAATCAGTGAAATTACAAATTATATGAAAGATTTAACGCAATTTTATATCCAGACTATGCAAAAAAAGTTGCCAAGGTATTGTGAAAAATTAAAGTCCCCTCAAAACTTTCAAATGAAACCTTGACCACTTCTGCTGGTGACCTGGAGGTTTCATAATCGCAATCAAACCCTAGAAAAGGGCGCTTAGCCCTTTGGTTTGCGTTGGTGTATGGCATCGTGCGAACATTCCACCCTTTTTAAATTATTCATTATTATAGAAGCGAAAATAGCTTCACAATGGAACTCAACCTTGATCATTTCTAACAAATTGGGGTGAGGGGGCGGTAGCAATGTAAACGAACGACCAAAAGGTGACTGTTGTAGATTACGGCATTAGAAGTATAAATCGCGTGCCTTTAGGGAATCCGATTTCAAGGCTGTAGAACATACATTTTCCCTATCATGCATGACGGTAACTTGTGTTATGAATTGCGTAACATGTGTTGTGAATCGCAAGGGTGCTTGATTACCCATCTATGTCATAATCTGGGAACTTCAGTTTTTCTTCTTAAAACTCTTTGATGCAATCCCGGGGGTAATTCCGTATCTAACAGTAGCACAATTCCAGGATTTTGTGTCGATGGTGAATCTTGCCTTAGAGTACTATCTTTACGATACTGTGAACACGTTAAGAAGAAGGGAATGACTGTTCCAGGTCGCAAGCGGCGCGTGGCCTTCCTGGACCTGCTGTTGGAAGCGTCCAAGGGAGGCACCGTCCTCAGCGACGAGGACATCCGCGAGGAGGTCGACACATTCATGTTCGAGGTACGTTCAAGAGCACACAGGAAAGCTCACATGTTGCCAAACAGGCGTTGGAGTGGTATGCTCTTATCAGCGTGAAAACGTATTTATTTGAAGACACAAAATAAATGCTTCTTAGCTAGAGAAATTATATGTATTTATTTTACAAATATGAGGTTCAATGTCTTACATTTTCGAAGATAGAGATTTAAGTAATAAAGAGTAGCAATTCAAAAACTTAATGAGGTTTTGAATGAAGTACACCTTTTGGGACTCCCTGATACCAAACATTTGTAAAGAAACAAATCTTCAGGGTCTTTAAAATATATTACAATTTCTTCGTAAAGCACTGTTATTGTTTATCAAGTTTCCAATGTACGGACTTTGGATATGTCCATTACCCTCCTCCGATAAGGGCTACATTGTTGAATATTTTCAAGTATAACATCACTTGGGTGCCCAGCGCTAACAACTGTTTCGTCTCCCATGTACGCAGCAAGCTGTACAGCTTTGTCATAATCTGAACATTCACAATATCTTTCCAGATTTTCCTTGAGATAATATAGCTATTTTCATTGTTGCGCAGGGCCACGATACAACATCTGCAAGCCTCTGCTGGATTCTCTTCCTCCTGGGAAACCATCCGGAAATTCAGGTAAGGGCAACGGCAGACAATGGCGCCAAACGAGTTATGCGGCAATTCCACTGGTTCTCAACACCTTCACCGGGTAACGTTCGACGGTGGCAGGATTTTCCACACTGAATAGATAGCCAGGTTGAATGTTCAATTGCCTGGGGGATAATTTTAAGGGCCAACTACTCTGATCGGTAGCTTTCCATCTTTTCTGCGCTAAATACCAAGCAAAACAAACCACACAGGTTATTTCCTTCCCCATCCTTATCCCCTCCTTTACTCCTAGACACTCCTACTAGCACTACACTACCGCTTAGGGGCGACCAGAAGGAGGGGGCAACTAGGGCAACTTGCCACAGGCCCCGACTTCATTGGGGCCCCATTTTTTTCTTTAAAAAGAAATATAAAAAGATATTTATCTCCGTTCCAAATTTTACACTACAAATTGTTTCTGTAGAATGGAGAAATGAATTCTGTTTATGAATTCGGGCAGGGGAGAATTTTTTGTTTGAAATGAGCCCCCCCCGAGGATGAACTGCCCCTGGTCTCTGGTCACTCCTGCTTCCACCCATGTCGGGAGGCTCGTCGTAAGCTTAGAGCCTGTCTCGGCTTGGGCGGTGCTCCACTGGCGCAGATACCTGGACGAGAAAACCTTGTAAGCCGATGTGTAGGTCAGCGCCAGATCTCGCGTTCCAGCGGAGGAGAAACAGCGCCATCTTTCGGGATAGAACAAACACTACACTTCCGGGACTAATGGCCAATGTAGCTGGCGCGCCCGAAATGAATGTTCACTCACGTTTCCGTTGGCGTTGGTGTGATTGGCAGGAACGCGTGTTCGAGGAGCAGGACGCCATCTTCCAGGGCTCCGACCGCGCGCCCACCATGCAGGACCTGGCGCACATGAAGTACCTGGAGCGCGTCATCAAGGAGGCGCTGCGCCTCTACCCCAGCGTGCCGCTCATCGTGCGGAAGGTCACCGAGGACCTGAAGGCCGGTAAGGAGCAACCCAGGGCCTTCCAACTCCCATTATCTATTGATCGTATGGGACTAATAGCGGGGAGACTGCCCTTAGGCACTTGTTCCGCATCCGTGTGCCGACCCCGACGCGGGTCTGGGGGCCTTTATTTAAGCAGGCGCACCTCGTGCTTAGTCATGCACAGGATACTAATGACATTCCCTTTTGGCAGGGGAGTACACCATCCCGGCCGACTGTTCAGTCATCATCCACATCTACAACGCGCACCGCAACCCCAAGTACTTCCCCAACCCCGAGGTGTTCGACCCCGACAACTTCCTGCCCGAGCGCGTGCAGGGCCGCCACCCGTTCGCATACATCCCCTTCAGCGCAGGCTCCAGGAACTGCATCGGTGAGTGCCCCTTTGTATCCTCCCCTGCTTGGAAATTACGTTTGCATTTCAGATTTTGAGACAATTGCGTATCGACGTCCGCATACTCGCGACATACGACTAAATACAATTTCTAAATTTAAAATATTCAAAGTACATTGTCCATTCGGCAACGAGATGATCGCCATCACATCTTTGCACCAAGGCAAGCAGGTATCGTGAAGGCTTCTCGGTGGAAGTAGCTCTAACAAAATGCCTCCATGTTATTGTTTTGAGATTTGAAAATTTAACAATAGGAATAAATCACTTAACAGTTCCTCTGGAAAAAAATTTTAGAAGATTTTTTCTTACTTTAGCTTCCAATTCCCCTTTTTAAGCTTTTTGTCCTCTTTTGAACTTTTCGTATTTTCCCAATTTACTTTCTCACCTTACCTACATTTATAACAAGGAAAAGTATTGTAATGCTGCGACAAAGTTCGGCGAATTTTCAATAGAAAACGTCGTATTCTGGAGCCTTGGTATCAAAAAAGTGGATTAATCTTGTTCCTATTTGTAGTACATTACTTCCTTTAACTCGTGATGTACTAACATTTCAGGTCTGGTGGGTTCTTTATATTGAAAAATAGATTGATGGCAATGAGTAGTTTTCCCGTAATGTTGCGTTAAATATATTCAATTTTTAAACAATTATTTTCGCAATAAAAAACGCCGCAATTTTTATTTTTAAATGTTTTTATTTCGGTTATAACAAAGGTCGGTACAGAAATTAGTGCTGACCCCATTTTCGGCGGACTCTGTATTTTCGAAAAATGAAAAAAAGTAGTAAAAGTTCATTGTTTATAAAACATATTTTTGTCTTAAAGTGTTTAAAAAAATAGATCTTAAAATAAGGCCGTATACTATTTTTTAAATAAATGCAATGGTTTTTTGACCTTCATAAAACAGAATCAGTAGTATTTTTTAACAATTTCTTCTTTTTTAACGTTTAGACCCTAGTTGCGTTCTTTTCCAAAAAAAAGTCGTTTTCGCGTAACTTCTGCATGGCGTTAATGCAATTTATTTTTTAAAAGATGTGTGAGTGTAATCTGGGCTGTCCGGGTGACGCCGCGTCGAAGGCTGGGGTGCCGACGTTTCGACCGACATATCGCGGTCCTCTTCAGGGCTGTACTGAAGAGGACCGCGATATGTCGGTCGAAACGTCGGCACCCCAGCCTTCGACGCGGCGTCACCCGGACAGCCCAGATCATGACTCTGGCCGCGGAAGCCTACGATATCATGTGTGAGCGTAGTTGAAAGGAGTGCCTTGTGTGGTGCGCAGGGCAAAAGTTCGCGCTGCTGGAGGAGAAGAGCGTGCTGTCGGCCGTGGTGCGCCGCTTCCGCGTGCGCGCGCTGCAGCGGCCACAGGACGTGCGCCTCATGGGGGAGCTCATCCTGCGCCCCGACGCCGGCATCCGCCTCACGCTGCAGCGCCGCTGACCACCTCATCCCCTTGCGTTGGCACGGCCCGACTGCATCCCGTTCCGTTCGTCTGGTGATTCCAATAGATGTTCTCGCATTCGTCCAGAATAAAAATCTCCATCACAGGTGAACGTGGCAGAATCTTCCGAATTGTGTATGTGAAGT
The DNA here is from genome assembly GCA_011170035.1 of Teleogryllus occipitalis. Taxonomy (NCBI): domain Eukaryota; kingdom Metazoa; phylum Arthropoda; class Insecta; order Orthoptera; family Gryllidae; genus Teleogryllus; species Teleogryllus occipitalis. The sequence continues at coordinate 59,284 of BLKR01005291.1, forward strand.
CACGGGGTTAAGATGTTGGAGATAAGTTTTATGTTTTGTTTCCACAAACTTTTAATTGGTTTTCAACATTGGTAGTTCTCTAAAAGGACGTGCAAATGTTTCTTGAAAACACGCGTAATTGGACTAATTCTAATCGATCAAAGTGATATTAGGCAGACCTCGGGAAATACAAATCAGTTCTTACGCTAAGGAAAAACCGGGTTAGGAAAAGCTGACCACGGGGTGCAGTCGGTATACGCCCTTGGCCAACGCCAGGAAGACCCGGAAAATGCTTGCCGCGCGCGCCGCTCTTGTGAATCTCGGAAGCCGTCGGGCAAGCGGCGATCGGCCGGCGGTTGTCGTCGGTCGTGGCGCGTGGTGCTCAGCGACGGAGCTCTGAACGGGTTCTGAAAATCCACAAGCCCTTCCAACCCAGCATCACCATCGTCCTTTACAATCACCGATGAACCGTGTGAAGAAAATCGTCAACGCTCCATCAGAGACAGCTCGAGTGTCCACGACTACGCGGTCGGTCGTGGGCTGTTGTTTCTCTGTAGAAGGCTCAGTTCTAAAATTCACTCACTGGATTGTGATAACACGTTATGATGATTTGATGGCGGCCATTTTCAAGCAACAAAATTATGTTCCTTGTACGTAAACCCTCTTTTGAATCGTTGTACGTTAAATCTGAAGCTTCATAGCTTGACTGTACTTTTTAAATATGCTCGTAAAGAGATTGGGGACGAGGTCGTTCATACGACCGTCCTTTGACACATGCTGGTCGTGTGCTCAAAATCTGTGTTGAACCCTATATGTTAGAAATAATTATGTATAATTATCTTTGTAAATATTTATATTAATCACATGGAAATGATGTAATATCAATGTTAGCGGATCATTTAATTTTCTCATCACAAAAAACATACATTTTATAAGTAGGATAAACATTAATTTTGTAATAATAAAACATTTTTTGATATTTACTAGTATTAAAATCTTATTGTAATAATTTCACATTTGTGTACAATAAATACGTGTTTACATATAAAAGTGTGTCTTTGTTTAATAATTTCATCATTATTTACCTTTAATACAACAAAACTTCAAGTATTATTTACAAATTTGCCGAACTCGTGGCTCATTGCAAAGTCGCTAGTCTTTCACCACCGAGATCCGGGTTCGATTCCTGTCGAATCTCATGTGAAATTTGTTGCAATGAGTTGAGCTGCTTCACAAGGGCTAGTCCAACCCCTGTGAAGTGTCCTAAACCCTACCCCTATCCTTATTCCTTCCTAATTCTTTTTCTTTCCTAATTCTGGCCGCTGGGTAGTGACGCAGGAGCGCGTGGTGGAAGGCGCGTACGCGGAGATGCTACCTGGCGGTCCTCTTGACAACTGACCGCGACGAGACGCGACAGACATAATATTAACGGAGGATTACTCCAAAAGCGCTGTTAGTACTGGGAGGATTACTCCGAGAAGTGCAAAGCGCTCAACGCCCCCCAAGGGGCTTGGAGACGCGTTGCGTCAAAGTAGACGCAACAAATTAAAAAAAAAAAAATCAATTGGTTTCATAAGTATGCAGACAATATTTCCTAGCCATTTCAAAATTAGTCAAGATAAACTATTTGTTTGCTTTTAAGCCAAAATAAATAAAAAATATGCATTTACATTAAAGTTAACTATTATTTTGCCATTTAATTAAACACTTAAGAAAAGTAATTAAAAACAATTCTATTGAATTGTTGAAAATGTGAATTTTTAAATTTTTAATACTGCACGACTTAAAATACACTTCCAGAAATAATTTCAGATATCCAATGTCAATTTCTGCTTATAACAGATCATCCCTATCAGATGTGTTCTCATTAAGACCTTATTCAATGGCTACTACCACCCCAAATATTTGTTTCAGTTCAGATATTGAAATGTAGTTTTCTGATATTTGATAAGTGATACAGAGATGCACTGAATACTTGATCAATCGGAAAGTGCTTTTCCATTTCTTCTATTCATTATTTATAATTATTTCTTATATTCATTTATTTATAACTATTTTAGTGGTATTGGATTTATAAAAATTCTACAATTTAAGTTAGAAAATACATTTGGCAATCAATCAGAGATTGGCCTCATGAGGCCATTGCTTCAAGCTAGAAATAGAAAAATTCAACAATTGTCGAAAGAAATTCCTTCTGACAAATGAAATTCCTGGTACCTCCTCCAAAATTCTAATCTGGAATCTGAGAAGATTTTCTGCTTTCAAAGACAATTGACAAACCATGGATACGGATTCGGTGGTATAATGGTCAGCGTACCGGACTGTTGCACCCGAGTTTGCGGGTTCAAACCCGATCGAAGCCGTCGATTTTTAAGGACGAAAAAATCCTACGTACGCCTTCCTTCGGAGGGGGAGTAAAGCCGGCTGTCCCATGTAGTAGATTTACTGCATGTAATAGATCCTCAAGCCTAAGAGAAGCCTCTGAACAAAATTGATATCCGCCTGTTTCGTCGCCCAAGATAATACCTCCTTTCTCCGCTAGGTGGTGAAAGGAGCGTAGCGAAAATTACGTGGTTAGACGGAAGAGCGGGCCTGATGGCCCGAGTCTCGCCACGTAAAATAAGGCATTAACTAACCACGTAAAGAGAAAAAATGCTCGGTACAGACTACCGCAATAATGATAATGAGGTGGACCAAGTAGCTCCAGGTTTCTCATCCCTGGGAAACAGTATCCTCTTATCCTGATTTGATATGATTTATTGGATAAAAAGCTATAAATGACGTATGGGGGAGAAGATTACCTGCGCATATACGATCCTTGGGGTATTGCTTACAAAATAGTGACGAAGAAATTTAGGGCGAACTGTAAGACACCTGGATTAGACGACCCACGCTGGGTGAAGAAAGTAATAGGCGACCTCTTCCCTACTAGGGATAGCTGGGAAAGAAAGTCCGAGCGACTTTTCCTTTGATGGAAAAGATCTGTTTACACTGGAAAAAACTGCGGAATGTCATGGCGACCATAAAATGCGGGAAAGCGCAGGTCTTCGATGGGATCCCGAACGAGATGCTGAAGATCGTGACAGAGCAATACCCGGAATGCTTGTTACATGTGTTCAAATGCTGCCTTAAGGACGGAACATTCCCCGTGCGGTGGAAGAAACAGAAACTTATTCTTCTCCGGAAGGGCAATAAGCCCGTAAATCACACTTCGTCTTTCAGACCGCTTTGCCTTTTGGATTCTATAGGCAAGCAACTTGAGGGTCTAATTCTTTCAAGTCTTGAAGAACATCTAGGGGCAAATCTATCTCCCAGACCATACGGTTTCCGGAAGGTACATTCGACAACGGATGCCATCCTGAAGGTGATCAGTACTGCAGAAACAGCCAAGCGCGATGATGAAAAGAAAGTATTCTTTGCGCTAGTAGCCATAGATATAAGAAACGCCTTCAACTCTGCCAGATGGAGGGACATAATTGAAGCCCGGTAGACAAAAAAGTGTCAGAATACCTCCTTCGGATGATTGAAGATTACCTTCACGAGGGAAGAATAGTACACTCGGACTTCTTCTGAATCGAAGAAGATGCGACTTGCTGTGTGCCCCAAGGCTCTAGGCTAGGTCCGCTACAATGGAATGTCATGTACGACTGTCTCTTACAAATTGACACTACATCAGACACCCAGCTTATAGGCTACGCGGATGACACCCTCATCATCTGTCATAGCAACGACACCGACTTGCTGGTGATGAAAGTGAACGAAACCCTTTTCAGGGTAAAAATGTGGCTTGACAAGAAACTCCTTCATATGGCTGTGGAGAAAACTGAAGCGATGTTAATTAAGGACCGGAGAGCATTTCGTTCCCCAAACATCGACTGAGGGATGCGAACATCAACTGGAGACGCCACATTACCTATTTGGGAGTCGAGATCAGCTTCGGTCCGCACATTAACAAGACTGCGGACAAGGCAGCGAAGACGTGCTCCGACCTCTACAGATTAATGCCAAATGTGGAGAGGGCCAAAAGAGGCGAAACATAGAATGATCTCTTATGCAGTTCATTCCCAACTGTTGTATGCGGCCCTAGAGTGGGCTGACGAACTAGGTAAAACTTGCGTGAGATCGAAGTACACGCAAGTACAAAGGAGGCTGGCGCTGAGAATCGTGTCAGCCTACCGCAGCGCAGTAGGGGTACTGGCTTAGTGTACCTCTCATAGACCTGTTGACGAGTGAAAAGAAATAGATCTACGAAGAACTGAAGCTATCCGACCCCGTTCGTGACGGGCCTCCGTGCAGGACGAAAGAAGACACGAAGAAAAGGGTATGGACTTCTCTCCTGGCAGTATGGCAAGTGACGTGGGACAGTGACATCAAAAGAAGGTGGACCTACGAGATGATACCACGTATTGAACCGTGGTTCAGCAGAAGCCATAGGGAGGTAAATTACTACCTTTCCCAAGTTCTCTCAGAACACAGCAGCTTTAAGTCATATCTGCTTAGATTTAAAAGAGCAGTTGATCCCAAATGTGAATTTTGTGGATACGAAGACGATGATGCTATGCATACTATATTTATATGCGTAGCATGGTATCCTCAGAGAAGAACACTCGACAAAGCCTTGGATGTGAATGTCGCCCCGTCAAACATGGTGAAACTCATGCTCAAATCAAGAAAAGAGTGTAGTATAATTAAAGAATTCGTCACCATTATCAAAACGAAAGAAGAAAGGCTCCGTAATTAACTGCGGTTACAGTCCAGCTAACCGCCTCTCTCCATGTAATGTCTAGAGATGGTTTCCGTGGAGAGAGGCATGGGCGCAAGAAGATTTTATTAGTGGGGGAGGGTGCCACACCCCAGGGATAGTCCATCTTTATCCCTGGCGATGCATAATGCATTTTTTCCCTCGACAAAAAAATAATATTGTAAAAAGTGCAAGACAAGCAACATTAAAAAAACATACTTTTCGTTCCCGAGTTATAGAAAACTAATTTGCAACGGTAAACGAACTGCAGATTTGATTTTTCTGCATTGCTAAAAATGTAGTAATTCACCCTCAGCTCTACAAGCAAAAGAGCTCAACAAAACGTGCGTATAGTGAAGCTACATTTATGCCCAGAAGCAAAACAAGGGGCCATCTCAGCATTTGCTCAACGGATCAGGGAAACTGGACAAAAACCTGATCGAGATGGGTGGTCATTGACCCAAAAACTTAAGTACACTACTTATTACAGGCATTTTAAGTCTTTTTTAAAGAAATTATACAATACAAATGTAAACTAATCCATTACATATCACTGTTTTGATAAAATAAATATTTTTTTCTTTTTAATGATCAGTATTGTCTCTAATTGTATAGAAACAGTGATGCAGCGAAAATATTTTACTTTTAACTTATATTTGTGTACAGACTTTGATTGTTTAATGTCATCTAGCAACAAAGGTCAAATGTCATCTGGTAACAAAACATGCATCACAACATTTGAAAACTAGAAAATCTTCCAGAGGAATAGAAAATTTATTTTCATTAGAAAAGTACAACAATTTGATTTTATAACACTGCTAACAAAATAACCACAAACAGGGCCCTACTCCAACCACCATCGATAAGGGGAGAACTCAACAAACAAGGGATCTTTCTCAGCATTTTCTCAATGGATCCATGGAAATCTGATTATGAGGTTCATTGATCCAGAAACTTAAGTCTAAAACTTGTCACAGGTACATTTAACCCTTTAGAATTAAACAATTTAATGCATTTGAATAGATATTTGTTAAAACATCAGTCATTATTTTCTGGAAATTAATGTTTTCTTCCTTTCGGAATTACATGGATAGAGCTACAGTTTGGTGTTAAAGCGTTTCTGCTAGCGGGTTTGATATTCAGAGTTCAAACATTGTAAGTTTTGTTCAAGTAGCGTCAGTCAGTGACTATTTGAGAGCTACGTTTATTCTCGGACAATTGTCCGGGTGAAAAATGCGACATGCTTATACAGATACATAACATTTTTTCTATTCGCTGACAAAACTCAAATCATTAAAATACATTGCAAAGTAGAAATACAATAATTGATTCCCGTATTTGTTAAAACAACGTCAGTCAAGAACATTTAAAATTAAAAAATAAAAGTAGATCTAATTTAGTAACGTTCTCTTTCACTATAACTATCGTTACAAATTGAGTTGACTCCTGAATTTCTTAATGATTATGGTGGATAATGATATTAATATGGAGATACAGTAAAATACATTAAAAGCACGAACTGAAAATTTCACTATCTACCTTTATTTGTCCTTAAAAAATCAACTATTTTCAATTGTTGGCTTCGTACTTTTTCATTAGTAATTTCTCTACATCCATCTTCAGAATTCGTGCTCTCTCCATACTTTATTCTGCATTGTCCTCGGTGTCTAAGTATCGTAAAGCAGTCTTGACACCCTTCAATGCCTCTTCACTGTTGGAACACCGTCCCACTCTCCGAAGGCTCTTTTTCTCGCTTAATAACATACGAGCTGCCTTCGGTAGGGGCGTGGCGCAAGCGACTAATGAAACTGATCGGTTTTCCGCGCGGCACGGCGGATATCGCCAGACTGTAAGTCGCGTGCTTCCTGTCGTCTACGTAGAACTGAACGCGCTTTGTCACGCGGAACATCAAGTGACACCAAGACTGAAATTGAAGCAAACTATCGCGCGTCGCCGACGCCAGTTAGCCCTCGCATGTCATGCTTCTTTCCGCAGTGAAACTGAGTGGTCATCGGTAGAGCCCGAACGTTCAGGCGTTTATTTTACCGAAAATAGGCCAATCGACTGAACCACCAATGGCGCTGACAGGTGTCACAGGAACATTACATTACATACTCATAATGGCTGACATTACTTCTGAGCGAAGAAATCGAGTAGACTACCAGGTAAAGGTACTCAGGAATTCTGTAGAGAACATTTGTTGCATCTCGTAAATATGCCTATTGGAAGAAAGTACCATTAAAATGATATTAAAATGGATAAAATCAGAGAAAAATGTATTAAAAATACGGAAAAAGGTAAAAAAATGATTAGTCAAAATCAACGAAAGATACCAGCGTGTTTAAAAATGGCTCATTTCCTTTTGTCATAAAATAAAATCAACCGCAATACTAAATGGCATTTTATTTTATTTTTTATTTATTTACGCCAAGAAACCGTTAAAAACTGTGTATGATGTGCTACGGGGAGAAGTGAATATTGTACACATTTTCAAAATTCTGTGATCCCTACACTAAGCCATATACTACCTGAATTTTGAAGAAAAGAAAAAAAAATCCTATTTTCTAAGTGAAAAGAAACTAAATGACATTTTATTAAAATCTACCCCTAATTGTAAACCTTTGACAAACAACATTATTTTCAAGCTGCCTAATGTTGGAATTTGTGGCACTAAGGCGTGGCTATATTCTTTTCCTAAAGGAATTAATTTCCAGATCATTGTATTTCCTATGTTCACTATAGCCAAGGTTCAGGTTCACTATACCTGAATCTTATGCCAATTTGTACTGTAACTGAAACGGCACCACCAGCGACTTAAGTTCACTATCACCAGTCTACTGTAACACAAAAATACCATAACTAGAAAATCGCCTCAAGGTAAAGATTCACCTTAAAATTTAAACTATTAACATTAATAAAACAAAAACAATCTTGTACAATTGTGAGAAATTCCACAGTACATGAGAAACGTGAGGTACAACATAGCAATCTCAAGTGACAAGACTTCTGCACAGACAGAAAGCTCTGATTGAAGCCAAATGGCTTTTAGAATTGGGTGAAAGGTAGTGGAAGGCAGAACGAAGGCGGGGGAGGGGGGGAGAGAAAGAGGTACAATGTTTATGATTAAAAAGGAAGGTGGGAAAGAAAGCAAAAGGAGGTAATAAATGTAGGTTATTAAGTATCATGAGATTTCATCAATACATGTTACTAAGTGATTTAAACTTCATGAAAATGTTATCATACACTGTTAAAAATAGGTTGGATTCACACTGGTGTTAAAAATACCATTTAATGTAATTAGAAGAGTTTCTAAAATTAAATATGCTATGTCTTGTTTCTCTTTCTAAGTAACCAGTTTTTGAAACTGAAAGGAATGACCTGTCACCAACCAGTGTAGTGAAAAAGATTTCTCACAGAAATATACCCTGCATTAGGAAAAATACCCGGTATTTACATGAATATCTCAAAAAGAAGGTTTCCTATGAAACTAACCGTGTTTTCATAGGCTCTCTCTAAAATGAATTTTGCAAATTTTTTAATGAATTACTCAGCAATACTCAAAATTAATGATAAAAATATTAAATGCAGCAGCTTTGAATTAAGAAGTAGAAATAGTCTTTTGATGCGCCTATTCCATGCTCTCTAACATTCCCCATTCCCACAAAGTCTATAAGTCCATAGGCTTTAGAACAGTATTTTCAACTGAACTATTTAGAATTTCCTTCTCAAATCTTAAATGTGGATAAATAAATTCAAAAACAGAGTATTTTTGGAATATTGATGGTCTCTGGGACCCCTCTTGGAGAATTTTTTTTTTTTTTTTCTGTGGAAAGTGATGCATAAATTAGAAGAAAGTGTTCTATGAAAATTAACATTCTTTTTACTTTTTTGCTGTACTTTACAAGCAAAGACAGTGTTAAAATTGTACACTGGAAAACTATGATTTTTCAAGAGAAAAGCTCTTATTGCCTGGTCATGGTAACGAAAAAGTGGATAAATCTTGTTCCAGTAATTGTAAATTACTTCCTCTTAACACATTGTGTAGCCAGAATCCATGCCTTTGGATTCTTGATGCCGAAAAATTGATTGCTGGCAAAACATCTGTGTTAATGCTAGCTCATAAACTGTTCAACTGATTTTCTCCAAAATTGATATTTCCCAATTGATCTAAACAAATCTTAGCTCTGCAAATTTGAAACCAATATTTTGATTTCGGGGAACTACTTTACGTGAAGCCTCACTTTTCTCTGAAACTTCATTTCCAAGGAAGTACTATTGTGATGCTATAATTTTATAATTGATTTGTCAAAAAAGAACATTATTGTCACCTGTAGCAATTTTCCAGAAATATTTCTTTTTTTTTAAATTTATTTCTCTCATTCATCAACGATGTCCAGTTTCTGAAGTTCCTATAAACAATTTAATGTTTTACACTTTTGAATAACTGCTTAGGTAAGTAACAATTTAGACAATAGGTTGGAAAGAGATATAATACCCAAACGGAAGGATGGAGTACAAGGATAGAAAGAAAACAAAGATATTCATAAATTCTCTGTATGTAGTAAAAGTACATTACATACTTGAAATGTATATTTTACATTAAATAAATATATACAATTGGTAACACTCTGAAAAATATTTGGCACAGCCTTACACCTCATAGAATATTCTTTATAAATGCACAATAATGAGAGTATGAATATATATTTTTTATGCACTCAATTTGTATGTTTGTACCACAAGGTAAGGCAGGAGCAATGTTAAAACAATCTAACAAGCATTCTTTTCTCGTATACAATCACATACATTCATTTACACAGAACCCACAACCCACTGCTCTGCAAATACTGTTCTTGGTATAGAAATTACATAGTTCAATACTGCTTTTCATTCACCAACAGTGTCACTATCAGCAATTTTGCCATTATTTACAACACTCAACTTTAAAAGTTGAGGATGGTATTAAATATAATATTAATTTGCAATTCTTGTACTGCTTTATTCTACAGTATTTAAAAGACACAATTTCCATATACAATACTAAGATCATTTTTCTCCAAATAAGTTCTGCATCTTCTTTTTGAATTTTATCAGCACCATACTATTTTAAGTATCATAATTTTCATGAAAAAAGATTCTAAATAAACAGACTAAACTCTATTATTCTATTATATAAAAACAGCAATATCAGTCATACATTCCTTTACTAAAATAAATTTTTATTTCTGAAAATGAAATGCTTTATCAGCAAACATTGCACAATGTCTGCATTAGTAACATAACCATTTACTTTTTGTACAGGTTTCATTTGTGTTAAAAGAATAATTTGACTGAAGATATAAATTAAAAAAACAAAATTTTAGTGTAGAAACTAACGAGTATTTTTATTCCAACTCTTGAACTATAATAATAATACCAACTCTTGAATGTTGAAAACAGTCATGGTAGACAATTCTTCATTAAATTTGAAATGACTAATTTGTTTGTGAACTCGACATATATTACATTAATGCCAACACTTTTTGATAATGAAAAATTATCCTTATTAAAATATACATGTTATTGTGATAATCGGGAATGCCAGAGATCTCCTAATTTATCAGAATAATATATACCAGGTACTTATTAATGCTACTCGTCTTCTACTGATGTATTCTGTTTCCTTTTAAACGTATACATGAGAGTGCCAATGTTTTTTAAGTTATACATTTAAAAAAGAAAAATTAGGATGTAAATAATCTGGCAAAATAGCAATTGTCTCACCATCTAAGCCAATAGATTCTTCAGTCTCTTGTGTTAATATCATTGAAGGAGATGCTTGACTGTGACTATTTTGAGAAGAAAGAAGCGATTCACAATCTGATACACTAATATTTAAGTTATTGGACAAAGAATATGGAGAGACTAAATGTTGGGAGTCAATATGAGATTGCATATTTAACAAAACTTCTGAATGTTGTAATGTTCCAAATGTAGCATCCACTGAATTGAAAAGAGTCGAGGAATTCCCCATAGTAGAAGAATCTGAAGATGAAATTAGCGTGTTGCTAAGAGTAGTGTCGTCAGAAGGCAGGGGTACAGCATTGTTACTTAACACAGTGTCTGAAGATGTTATCAATGTAGGTGCACGATCCAGAGTGATATTTGGCACATACAAAGAATCAGATATACAGTCTAACGTCAAGTGAGAAGAAACACTTGGGTCTAATAACAAAGAACTTTCCCCCTCACCAGAGTTATTTTTTTCTTGAGGAAAGGATTCTGAATGTTTTAGGCCTGTCCCAGATTTTAAAAGAGGGTCAAATGTTAAAGTAAGAACTTTGTGAGAACGATCAATATTAATTGATGAAACAGGAACTGAACTTGTGAACACAAGTTGAGATTCTGCACTAGGTCCAGATGCTAGAGAGGTAGGAAAATCAGTCATGTTGTATGAAACAATTGTATGTAATATATTCCCAGAAAAAGTAGATGTTCGACTTTCATCAGTATCACTTATTTCAGTTGCATCTGCTATTGTTGTCAATTCATCACTCTCAAGGTTTATGTTAGTATTAATAATGTTTTCTCTATCACAGAGCTCCTGAAAGTGTTCCACTTCTGTAGAATCCACCAAAGGCAAAATGGTACCCAGGGCTTTCAATTTTCCTTTAAGGGAATCAGAAGGCTCCAACGATGAAGAGGATTGCATAGAAGATTCAAGCTCTGAAGGTGAAACGGTAGGAGGAAGAGGGGAAGAGAGAGGAGTGGGAAGAGAGGGAGGGGGAGGGGCAGGAGGTGGGGGTGGAGCTGGTGGAGAAGGATGGCCATTTGGTAAAGACACCACCACAATCTTGTTTGCTCCATTTTTCTCAATAACTATCGATCCCTGTTCTTGTTCCACATTCTCTGCCTGCTTCTTCCTTCTCCTGTTTTCCTTCCCTTGCTGAGTGTCTTCAACTGGAACAAATGTACCTGATTCATCTTGTTTTAGGCGCACCAACTTTTGACTCTTTAAAACTTCTCCGTGAAACGTCTCTTTATGTCTCCGAAGATGGGAAGAGCGTTTGTATGAAATTCCACAAGAACACACAAATGGACGATCCTCAGAGTGAGAAGCCATATGACGGTTCAACCCACTGTTCCTTTTGAATGACATTCCACACTTGGCACATATGAATTCTCTTACAACAGAATGTACGTAGGAAATGTGGTCTTTAAGAGCATTCATTGAATGAAATGCTGCTGCACAATGTTCACATACAAACTGTCTCTCTTCTGTATGAAGAGCAAAGTGACGTTTCATATTTTCTTTACAATTGAATCGCTGGTCACAGTATTCACACTTAAAGGACATTTCTTGTTTATGAGCACGCAGAATATGCCTGTCCAACAAGTGTTTTGTGGCAAACTCTAATTCACATTCTTGACACTTCATTGTTTTTAGAGATGCCTTCTGAATTTCAGGTTTTTGGTGCATAGATGAATGTAGATGTTGTGCATAACCTCTTGGGGTGTGATACTTTTTTCCACACTCTTTACACTCATGAGGTTTTTCCCCTATTTAAAAAATTTAAAAAAATTGAAAATGATAAAATTCATGTAGTTCAGTTTATATTCCATTAAATATGAAATTTGTACACTAACCTTCACTACAAAGGTATTTTATGATAATTTTTAAATTTGTATTGTCTGTATTTATTATTTTTATTAATCCCTACTAATGAAGTTTATAAACATCAGTTTGATATTACTAAGTTGGTATAATCCCTGGCAGTAGTATACTGTTATCAACTGAACATTATCACATTTGATACAAAATCACCTGCTAGATCCTTAAGGGAAGTTTTCTAACTATGCTTTTCAGCTTCTTATTTATTTTAGTCACCATCAAAAACTTTTTAACAAGTTTTTGTTGCCCATCTGAGGATGTTAACTAATGGATATTTTATTTGCTGTCTTATTTTTTGTCAGGATATATTCATTTTAAAAACAAATTAAGGACTTTTTGAATGTAAAATTTATTAAATTGTTTAACAAGTCTCTAACTCATTCTTATGACTGTTTTGAAGCACATAATTATTACAAATAATTTCTTGACAATTTTTTCACAGGGGAATATACATGGGAATTGCACTTGACTTGTTAAATCTATTGCCAACCTAATACTTTTAAGTGTTCATAAGTTGTTTTGTCAAATGGAAAAGATTATCCTGGGAGACATAACACACAACAAGTAAGACCATATCTTCTTATAATACATCAAATATCTTACCTGTGTGAATACGGAAATGCAGCATCAAAAGTGTGGGGCGAGAAAACCTTTGCCCACATTCAGAACATTGATGTCTACGCTCCACACTTCTAATATCATGCACAACTTGTTTGTGGTCCCTATATTTCATCTTTGAAGCAAAACATTCACCACATTCTTGACATTTGTACTTTTCATGATCCTGTAAAGCAATTTTGAAATCAGTACTTAACATTACACATTACAAAAGTAAAAGAGAACCATCATCAATGGGCTGTATGGTTTCATCAAAATATGGCTTAAAACAAATAAAATTTAAATTAACATAAATCCTCAAAGTGCATATACTTGGTTTCTTCAGTCATGAATTTTAGAGCAATGAACTTCTTTCAACAGTCTATTCAATACAACCAAACCCAATTAATAATTATCATGACTACTACTTCAAACCAAATTAATAATTATCGTGACTACTACTTCAAACCAAGGACACTATAGAACAATACTTATTAATTTCTAAGAATTTTATAGTTCAAAGTAGTTTTTGGCAACAAAATAGAAGCATAGAATTACTTTTAAAGATATTTAATTAATAACAATTAATGGTAAAACTGTAACCTCATAAATCCATTCTATTTTCGAACCGAATTGATCCTGATAATGCAACCATACAATTTAATTTAAGTTCTAAATATGTATGAATATTCATCCTAACCCTGCAAAAATAGCACCTCTAATTGTAATGTGCCAAATGATATCATGCCTCATAGAGTAATAATTTATATGTTTATACATACTATTACAAGTTCAGTGAGTTCAGCAAGTTCAGCAAGCAAGTACACTTTGTTTGGTATTGGAATGTACAATGGATTATTCTCACAGCAGCAAATGTGCATTTTAAACTAATACTGTATTTTCTACTATATTATAAAAAAGCATGTCAAAAACTGCTTTCTAACTCTATCTATCTTATAATATCCATTCCTATTTATCTCATAATACAATTGAAAATTATAACACAAATGTACCTTCATATGCATAAAATACTGTTGTCTTCGAGTGAAAGATTCATTGCAGCGTTCACACTTCCATTTTTTGTTTTCTTTGTGCTTTTCAAGATGAGATGTATATTCTTCTTCATTTTTCAAAAATTTCCCACAAGTCATACACACACATTGACCATTGGCATGTTCAACGTAATGTTTATATAAAATTATCTTTTTCCCAAAAGTTTTATCACAAAACTTACATTGGTAGTCAGCTTCTGGTATTTTCAAATTATGTCTCTCGGCTACATGCAAAATCAATTCTTTTCTGTTGGTGAAAAGAGCACAACAATATTGACAATTATTTCTTTCATGACCTTCCATATGTTTGATATAATGTCTTTGAAATTGGAATGTCATGTTACATTGTGAACATTGCTTCAAAGTTGATGGTATATTTTTCTTTTTCTGAATATGTGTTTTCTTATCAGAAGGGTTCTTTCCACTACTTTTGGTTGTGAATTGTGCATCAGTGTTTTTATGGTGGTCACACATACTTGCCTCCTTATGGTACAAAAACAAATATTTGTTTCTAAAACTTTTGTGACATAAACGACAGGATAGTGTTGTTCCTTCATGTGTTTGCAAGTGATCTAAGTATGACCCTCGACTCTCGCACACAAAATCACACAAGTCACATTTAGCAGATTCCATTTTAGAATCCAGTACGAACTTTTAATAATAAATGTCAAAGCCAGCCATCTCCACAGATTTGCCAAGATACTCCCATATCTTTTAACAGACCAGAACGATTTAAAATCACTGAAGCGAAAATTCAACTAATCTGCGAGGTTATGTCGCACAGAAAATGTTGATGGTATAAACACTTTCGTCCCCTGAAGAACTTTTCTTGAAACGCTCGTTCACTCGGTATCATGAGACGTTTTTGTTAAGTGAAGTAATTCTATATTGCATGCCGCCTTCTTCATTCTTAGGGCCAAGCAAATAATCTGTATTTTTACATTTACGAAACAGTAAATACTGTTTTTGCGAATGTAATGTCGACACCAAGACGTAAAGGGCACAAATAAGCGGGTCACATCCCCAATCTTCTAGTTTCAATAGTTGATTGTATTGTCAAACAAAAATCAATTCTATACGTGCTGCCAAAAGGTCGATACCGTCCCGGGGACAGAAAAAAGCAAATTCTAAATGTTAAAAAATTAAAAACGCTCTGAACAGTAATAGTCATATTCATTTAATGTTCCAACCAATAGTGACTAATCCCAAATTGCAAACACATGTTAATATCATATTAATACAATAGCACTGATGAGAACACATCGCAACTTCGTTCATCGAGGTGGGGGGGAAATGCGCCGATTACCCACCGCCTGCCAAATAGTAGAACTCTTATGTGCCTGCTGTATGTGTTTCATATTTCAATCATAAAAAGTAGAGATGTATCGTTTGCGAACGAACTAGTTCTTCAAAAGAATAGAACCACGTGAACAGAACGAATACTGGTAGGTCATTTTTGCAAACAATCGTTCATCTGAGTTTTTCAAGCGCACACGGCACGGTGTAAAAACCTTTTTAAATGGTATAGTTTTCGTGCAGATTCTCATACAGAAACTTCTAGATCCTAAACTAATAAAAGCCAAATGTCGCGTTTACACAGTCTGCACGTTTTCTGAACAAGTTGCCAAGGGACGCCGCCAGGGGCTCGGCTGGCACCCCAATGAATTCCTGAATAGAGATAGCCCGATTGACGTCACAACATTTGGCGGGAAAGTATTGGGTGGCAACCTTAACTACGCATTGAGCGGTTCCTGGAGAATTACTAAGCTTTTACCTGTATTATGCAGTTGATGAGGTGAGTGTGTCTTATCACATTGTTGCATACAATATCTGCTTTCTTTCGGTTTATTTACGTTCTGACTGTTAATTTCGTCGACAAACTGGATAAAAAAACATTATTTTCTCAACGTTAAGACGCTATCTTTTCTTTTTGAAAACGGTTCGAAGTAAATATTATCACGTCCGTAGCGATGATGCTAAGGTGCTGCTTTACAATAAAATGAAATGTTCGAAACAAAAGTGCCGACGAATTACGAAACCCCTGGGCCATTAGCATAAAAGTGACTCCTATACATTTTTATAAACTGTCGGATTTTTATCAGTGACGTTTTCTTTGGATGTGTAAGTCGTGTGTCAACGCCCAAGGTGAATAAAAAAATCATTTTTCTTTGAATTTATTTAGATATTTTCATTTATTCCATCTTCCATGCGATCGGCGTCATAGATTGGCACCATCGCATCCACGCAACGCAGGGAGTGTGCGAGCGCAGCTCGGACCGTTGGCGAACACCTGCAACGTCTTCAGAACGGATCGGGAAGCGGCAGCGCCTGCGCGCGTCCCCCCCCCCACTCAAGGACAAATCGTCCCAAGTGTACTTGGATTTTCGTAACGTGGCAGCTGAGGATTTTATCTTCAGGATGGAATATGGCACGGATTTTCGTGTCTTTCTCGGTCATGCTGCTAGAGTCATTTGATAGGTCACGATCATGCGACATCTTGCGATAGTACGACAATTGGGCGAAAAACAAGTGTCGACTTACGGGAAGAAAATGCATTATGCGAGATTGTGCCCATTGGGCGGAATTGTTGATGGTTTGTATTGCGCAAGTATTGATGGGTTCTGAAAGAAATGACCTGTGCACAAGTGTTTTAGTTTTGAACACCTTGTAAATATGCAGCTATTATGTAAATATGTCAGAACCCTCCTTTTATTTTTAAACATGCACTTTGTGCCTTTTTCTAAAAATTGTACAAGTATTTAAGTCATATGACTACACTTGGCAGGTAGGCTTTATGCACAAGAGTATTTAGTTTTAAACGTTTTGTGAACATGCAGCTGCTTCGAAACTCTCAACTCCAGTGTCAGAGTCAGCTTTATTCACCGCTCAACTTTCATTCACACTAGGTTATTGGGCGGAATCGGGCGGATTTTTATCCCTCCGAGGCGAATTTTCCTAGAAACGAACTGGCAACCCTAGACGTACGCGTTTTTTCAGCGTTGAAATTGAAATTTTTGCTGAGACCATAGGTTGCGGCCAAAAAATCAACCTAAACCATAAAAAAACACATTTCGCTCACGAAATATGAACATTTTCTACAACTGTATAAAAATTATAAGATGAAAATATATGAAAAAGTTCGTAGTTTTGTATTAAAATTAGGTGTTTGATATCTCGGCGAATAGCAGTAGGTAATAGTGTTATTAAGGGATATTTCGTTAAAGAGTATAGCCGAATAAGGGAGTGAAAAGTGCCCCCTACCCTAATCGATAATCGCGATGCTTATACGAAAGAGATTTAAAAACGCAGTTTATTCACAAAAATCAGACTTCTAGGACAATCTGTTGCAAAGATACGAGTAACATGTTTTTTGTTTTATTTTTTCTCAACTTCTATTGCATATATCACTCTGAAGAAAATGGAGAGACAGGGAAAAGTAGTTAAAGTTTACGATATTTTTGGCAAGCAATTCTAATGCCAAACTCAAATAGAGAAAAAATAAATAAATTGTTGAAATGGATTTTCGATGTAACGACGTTGGAGAACTGGTTCAGCTCCCCCCTACAATGTGTTCTATAACATTCTATAACATATATTTTTTCAGATTTTTAAACAATGTGGACGATAGTGAAAAAAAATTAAAACCAATTTTATCAGTTCAAAAATTTGAAATACGCGCCAAAATGTGATTGGGGAAAAAAGCTTTTACCAATATTTAAACATGGATTCAATCACGATATAAGAACTCGAAATCTTATGTGTTACATCATTTATGAACCAAACTCAATCGTCCATGGGGGAAAGAGATGGGTGAGTTCTCGTGCATCCGACTTCGCTTGATTGATTTTTTTTCGTTTCCGGGCGCGCCAACTTCTTTGGTCATTAGTTCCGTTAGTGTAGTGCATGTTTTTTCTCGGGAGATGGCGGTGATCTTCCCCCGCTGGATGGTGAGATCCGGCGCCGACCTACCATTGGCTAGTGGGGTTTCCCCCTAACCAGGACTCTCCCACCAGCGGGGTACCGCCGCAGTCGGGACAAGCTTTAAGTTCAAAATGGCATTTGAGCGTTTCTCAAAATGCGGAAATTTGAGTTCATTTTCACAGAAAACTATTGAGTTTTACAGAAATTTTATAAGACATTATTTAAAGCACATGCACTTCTAAATACCATAATATGAACAAATTTTCGGCAATATAAAGATTAACGACGTGAGGGATAAGTAAAAAAAATACATTTTTGTAATGTTTGAAGAAACAAAAGAATAGAGCAATATGGCGTTTATGTCACCATATAGGGCACATTTGGCACTAATCCTAACAAAAATTTACAGAACAAATTTGTAGCCGTTCTTAAAAAAATCTTGGTTTTGTAATTCTTTTAAATTGTATATATTGCACGCATTATTGCGCGAAAACTACTAAAATTTGCAAAGAAATCTACATGACCTTATTGAAAGAACTGATTATGAGCAACACATTTCATTTGAAGCAAAAATCTCTATCTTTAAATTTGTAGTTGCAGAAGACGCCGGAAAAAATTCAAACTTTTGCAATTTTCGAAACTTTAGAGTTAACCGTGAAAATAGGATCTATGCCAGCTTTATAAGCGTATTTTACTTTATTCGTACAAGAAATTTAAAGAAAAAATTTGGAGTCGGTTTTGAGAAAGTTTTGAAAATGTCCGGGGGGCTTCATGTCAAGTACCCTCAGATATTAA
This sequence comes from Teleogryllus occipitalis, assembly GCA_011170035.1. Taxonomy (NCBI): domain Eukaryota; kingdom Metazoa; phylum Arthropoda; class Insecta; order Orthoptera; family Gryllidae; genus Teleogryllus; species Teleogryllus occipitalis. The sequence continues at coordinate 78,020 of BLKR01005291.1, forward strand.
AGAATGATTTTCAAAATCTCAAAGTTTCAACTAGAGCGGGTCGACTGGGCGTTCTTCAATTTGAAAAAGATTGTGTACATGGTTTAGGTGCTAGCAGTGTTCACGGACGGACGTTTTGGAAAAAAAAAAGAAAAAAAAAAGAAAAAAAAAAAAAAAAAAAACTTTTTCGGTATCAGGAGACCACAAAACGTGTATTTCCGTTGAAATCTGAAAATCGATTTTCCGCCGCATTACATAGCTTTCTCTATTCTATGTATATTACTCCGTATATACGTAAGAATATGAGAAAGTAACTAGAGGGGCTGTAGAATGACAGAGACTTTCTCGTACCAAACATTTCCTTGGTGTGGTCTGGCTTTAAGGTTTTGTACCATCCTCTTGTCAGCTGCCATCTATCGTCGCGCAAAGTACATTTTTTTGGCATTTTCTCAACTTTTTCCTTTCCTTGTAGTACAACCGAAATATTACTTCAAAAATATTAAAGAAGAGTAAAAACTCGTTTTCAATAGAACATTTCAATGAAAAATTCGTAGTCGTTTTTAAGAAAATGGCGATTAAGCATTACTCTAAATGCGAAATTTAAGCTCTTTTTCACAGGAATCTATTGACTTTTCAAAAAACTTCACTTGAAGTCATTTGAAGCGATTCCATTCACAATTGTAATAATGCATTCAAATCGATGGAAATGTCCATATTAACGGCGTGAGAGGTGTTTCAAGAAAATTACATTTGTGTAATTTTTGAAAAAAATATGAATTTACCAAAATGAACTTTACGTCAAAAACCTCAATCGTTTTCTGAACAAATGAGCGGAAAATTCCGCCTTGTCAGAAACGCTCAAACGTCATTTTCTCAAAAATCGTTCCAAACGTTTTCTTCAAATTTTTCTGATGGATAGTGCTATGTGCGCTGTTTATTATGACGTAAGTTCATTTTGGTGTATTAATTTGTTTTTTCAAAAATTACACATATGTAATTTTTTGAAAAACCTCTCACGCCGTTATTATGCACATTTCCATCAATTTGAATGCATTATTACAATTGTGAGTGGAAGCGCTTCAAATGAACTTTTTCAACAACTCAATAGATTCCTGTGAAAAAGAGCTTACATTTCGTATTTACAGTAATGCTTAATCGCCATTTTCTTAAACCCCACTTTAAATTTTTCAATAAAAATTTCTATTTAGGACGAGTTTTTACTCTTCTTTAATATTCTTGAAGTAATATTTTGGTTGTTCTATTAGGAAAGCAAAAAGTTGAGAAAATGTAAAAAAATGTACTTTGAGTGACGATAGATGGCAGCTGGCCAGAGAATGGAGCAAAACCTTAAAGCCAGACCACACCAAGGAAATTAGAAAACTATACTACGAGAAAGTCTGTACCATTCTGTAGCAAGGTTAAGGTTAAGGTTTTGCTCCATTCTCTGGCCAGCTGCCATCTATCGTCACTCAAAGTACATTTTTTTACATTACATTACATTTTTTACATAAAGAAACTAGAGGTAGTTTCTTTCTGTCCACCTCTCTCTCTCTCTCTCTCTCTCTCTCTCTCTCTCTCTCTCTCTCTCTCTCTCTTCCTCTCTCTATATTTCCCATTCTTGCTATTTCCCCTTCTCTCTTCGGTCTCTCTCTTTTCTACCTTTCTCACTTTTCCCCTTTTTCCTTTTCCCCTCTCTCTTTTCTTCTCTCCATTTCTCCTCCCCCTTTTCCTCTTTTAATAATTTGTTAATATATTGAAGGTCTTTCACATTCTTCTGTCTCATTCACTCACTCACTTTTCATATTATGAGATTTTTAAAACATTTCTGTTCGATTTAAAAAAAATAAATTATTTTACACAAATCTTGCCGTTATTGTCCTGACAATAACGAACACACACACACACACACACACACACACACACACACACACACACACACACACACACACACACACACACACACACACACACACACACATACACACACACACACACACACACACACACACACACACACACAGAATTATCCAATTTGGCGCAGTCGTTTGAAAAAGTTATGCGCTTAAGTACATTTCGGCGATTCAAAACATACGTATGCAATTTCAGAAATATGTATAACTTTCCAAAAATGCAATCTTTAGGACCTTTACAACCAAATCAACAACAAAAAGTTGTTCCAGATAACACGAAAACATGTTACGCTATGTTTCACCCATGAACTATAAAATGTAAATAATAAAAAAGTGGAAATATGCCTACTGGGGAATTCGCCACTATAAATAAAGGAACAATGCGCCATTGGGACTACAGCACACAAATAACAACTTGTAACTATGGTGTGGAAATGTCCTACTCTACATCATCCATCAACACATTAATCCGTACAACATCCATCCTTCTCTTCCGTACCCTGTATTGGTCATGCATCATCCCCCACGCGAGGCAGACCGTCGGGGAGTGAAAGCAAGGTCATGACCCGTGAAAACTAAAATTGAGAGTCAATCTTCACTGCGAATCAAAACAAGGTCAACGGTTGTGCGTGGAAGCAAAAAATGCACCAAAACCGGATCTGACGGAACCGGGCAGGCCCTTGTGAAGGCACGGGCCAGAGGGCCTGAGCCTTGGGCCCCCGTTAGTTCTTGAAAAAATATTTAATACAAAATTTAAAAAAATAAATAAATTAAAAGAACCATATAAAATGTGATGTGTGCTTAAACTATACACAAAAAAATTTGCATAACGAAGTGATGTGTCACGCATCATTGGATAATATTTATAACATGGAATGTTTGATTTTTTCGTGTTTCCGGGTGCGTCAACTGCTTGGGTCATTAGTCCCGTTAGTGTAGTGCATATTTTTTCTCTCCGGAGATGGTATTCTTGGTGATCTTCCCCCGCTGGATGGCGAGATCCGGCGCCGACCTACCGTCGGCTAGTGGGGTTTCCCCCTAACCAAAACTCTCCCACCAGCGGGGCTCCGCCCCAGCTGGGACAAGCTCTAAGCTCCCGACCGGTCTTCCGGAATATGTGGTAGTGTAGTGCATGTTAGTGTAAGTGTGTGTGTGTGTAAGGGGAGAGGATTGGACAAGGAAGAGGAAGGAAAGATCGCACGCGGTCCGTGTATCGTTTGTTAGGGTACTGCTCCGGCATTCGCTTGGTGTTGATCGGAGAAACCACGAAAAACTACCGATCAGCGCAGCCGGCCGCTAGAATTCTCTTCCAGACAGCGATTGAATTCGACCTAGCTGAAAAGTGTCGAAAATCCTGCCACCGCGGGGAGTGGGAACCTAGGACCTCCCGGTCAGAGGCGCCGCAGTGACATCAGATGATGCACTGAGCTACCGCTCCCGGAATGTTGCAGAATGTTGCTGTTTGATACGAAAATGTCACTCATTGGTGAGAAGTTTAGTTTTAATAACAAAATTTATCTTTAAATGGGGGGAGGAGATGAAAGTAAGAAGAGACCACCCACCCACCCACCAAGTGAGGTAGGCCCAAGGGCCCACAAAGCTGTTAAAAAAGCCCTGGTGCCGCGGGCCGTTCATGTCGTGTAGACGATCATTGTCACCAAGGGTGAGCAACGCGCCAGGAATGGCCGCATGGAAATCACTAGTCGCTCTACTTGGGTTTTCGCAACGTGGCGCGTGAGGAACTTGTCTTCACGATGGAATATGGCACGGCTCTTCGCATTTTTCTCGGTTGTCTCGCTGAATGTCGCTTGACCTGCAGCACTGCTTTCTTACTATTTCTTGGTTCATGTTAAACCTTATTCGCAAAGCAAAATAAAATGTATAATTACGAAATATGGGCGCATGATCCGCCGTCCATCGGAGATAAAAAACATGTAAACGCACCATATTAGTTCCCTCCAAGATATGTAGGTCAACTTCAAAGCGATGTCAAGGTGGGGGAAGGAGGATAGGAGCGACGCCCAGGTGCTTCTGACCCTCACCCAGCCCGGCTGCCTTTAGCATGCCACATGCATTTTGCGACTGAAAAATAAACCGTTTATATATTTTCCCTGTCACATAAAAAAAACTTGATACGATCGCGATCATGCGACATCTGGCGGCAGGATTGAGAAACGGGACTAATGATCAAAGCAATTGACGCGCTCGGAAACGCGAAAAAATTAATCAATCAATCAACCATCCAGCGGGGGAAGATCAACGGCACCTCACGAAAGGACACATGCACTACACTTACGGGACTAATAGTCTTTTCTGTTGACAAGCCTGGAATCACTAAATCAATCAATCAGTCTGCACTATAAACAACAGCACGTCGTCGCCAAGAACCACTACGGCTTTCGGCCGAGTTCTCGAGAACCGGGTTGGTGACTGGCATCCAATCAAATCAGGGCGAGAGGTCGCGTTTGTCACAATAAATCAAATAATTTTTCGTCAATAGTATACGGACTGAATATGCTAGATTACAAAGAAAATAACCATAACTGATCTATATTCTCGAATCCAATTAAAGTGGCGCAGTAGACTCTCGCCCCATGACAGCGTGTGTAAAGCATGTTGTCAGTGATCTTATTGTTAGATGCTGCTCGCATCCCCAATTAATTCTGACTTTAATTATGATAAATTTTAATAAATAATACAAATTATTTTACTGATATATTATTTATTTACTGATATAATTTTTACTTATTGTAAATCTCGGGAGTCGCAAGAGTTACGTAATTATTTAGGGGATTCAAACGCGCGTTGAAGAATGAAGAGAGGGTATTCAAAACACTCGAAATATGCATTGTATAAATTATGAACGGCTGCTAATACTATTCTTCGAAACTTCATTGACTGGTGTAGTTAAGAGTACAGCGCTGGATGAATGCACTGTAAAAGGCATTTAATTTGAATATCTTCATGGTTTCTTATGGGAAACAGTTACTTAATACAATTTCTACGAACCGGCCGTGTCGCGACGCATAGTGATTACGACGGCAGCCGCGAGCTGCGGTTCGAGTCTCTCCTTGGGCACGACGTGGGGCTTGTCCCAACACCTCGCTCCTTCCCTGACCTCTTCCTGCCCTGCGAGCGCATAAATGTGACTGTGAGAGTGCCAGGGGGGAGGGAGAAAGCTCCGCAATTGCTTATGAGTCTCAGGAGCAGAGTAAGCTCTCGGCCGCCATGGGGTACGAAGTGGAGGCCAGAATCAAGAGACTCTAGGCTGTAAAAATTATGTGATATTAATATTGAGACCAGGGAGCATTTGCGGATAATCGAAAGGTTGGGTAGATGTAAAAAATAAAATGATGATTTACATGTAACACTACGACTATCACACATTATAACAATACACATTCGATCCAATTTTCCAAACTTCTGTACTTAGTTTACAGATTATTTATGTACAAGTCCCCCTACTGTTTAAACCTGTGTGCGTGCTTATGACACATCACCTGAGCATGTTGTTCGTCATCTTACCTGAAATAGGCGCAAGTAGTTCGCAGCTCCGTATGTGCGACGAGTCTCAAAATGTTTCTTCAGACTGGGAGTAACCCTGCTCTCGTAGTTAGGGCTCCTATTTCTTATGGTATTCCACTTGAGAACTCGACTCCGCCCCGACAACAAGAAGAATAACGCGAACGTAATGTCTTAATTACGGTCATGCCGACTCTTCACCACACATTCTAAATCGGCAACAAGGCTTCGGCATCCGAGACTTCTAGTAAACTAAAGAGTACAACAATGAAATGAAACGACACGGAGTTTGACATAGAGATCATATTCGACATATTTTATGCAAAAATACTTGTTGTCAATTTGTTAAAGAAAAACAAAAACCAAACAAATTCACAGAAATTATGAAACTGATTTGTAATGGAGTTATCGTGGGGACAAATATTGAGCAATTACCTCTAAATTAACTTTTTTTTAATTTGTTGCGTCTACTTTGACGCAACGCGTCTCCAAGCCCCTTGGGGGCGTTGAGCGCTTTGCGCTTCTCGGAGTAATCCTCCATTACTAACAGCGCTTTTTTAGTAATCCTCCGTTAATATTATGTCTGTCGCGTCTCGTCGCAGTCAGTTGTCAAGAGGACCGCCAGGTAGCATCTCCGCGTACGCGCCTCCTACCGCGCGCTCCTGCATCACTACCCAGCGGCCAGAATTAGGAAGGAATAAGGATAGGG
>BLKR01005292.1:0-84060 GCA_011170035.1 Teleogryllus occipitalis
GAGCTGTTTATTGATCATTGTTGTAGTGTGTAAAACTCTAAAATTTGTGAACATATTTATTGCAATTTTTTTCACTTTACAAAATCGTACCAGTGACAAAAACAATTATCCAAATATCCCGGAGATGTGCCAAAACGTGCTAGTTTACCATACACCGTGTAGAACTCCTGAGAACAGATGAAACGTTGCTGCGTCACTGGCCACCGGGCCATCATGTCTTTTAACGGCCCTACTCACATGTAACTTTTTAAAATATAAATATTACTATTTACATAATAAGATATAACGAATTTAGCATTTAAGTTTTGAAACCGACATAAATTCATTAAAATCAAAAATCACCACTGAAGAAGCAACTATTTATACATTACGCGATAAATTTGCAGGTGGACATTTCATTGCCATACTGATTACTCGCACTTTCTACACGTCATACTTCCCACATACCAAATGTGATATTAATGTTTTAAAGAAGTGTATTATTGATTCATGAGTAAAAAATTAAACGCCACGAACTATAGCTCAGTGCATCAACTGATGTCACTGTATCGCATCTGACCGGGAGGTTCTAGGGTCGAGACCTGACGGCGGTAGGATTTTCGACACTAGCTTTTCAGCTAGGTCGAATTCAGTCGCTGTCTAGAGGAGAATTCTAGCGGCCAGCTGCTCTGATCGGTAAGTTTGGCGTGAAATAGATCTTCAAAATGCGCATCTTCAGATACACTTAAATGATAGTTCGTAAAAACGAAACAAAATTGTTCGGTGAAAATGTACATATAGGACCATTTTTACCCTTCTTTAATATTCTTATCGTTATTCGGCTATTAGGGATCCAAATAGTTGACAAAAAGGTTTTTCAGATGCCATAAGATGGCAGCTAAGAAGAGAGTGGGTGAATCGGAGCCTTGACTGAGAAGATAAGGAAACTAACCAATACGAGAAATCTGTGCAATTCTGTATTAGTTTAGTCCCTTTTCCGGTATCCAGAAATATAATCTTTTTGTTTCGAAGATATACTCAACAGTCGCGGATTTCATATTCCCGATATGTTTTGGAAACCTAGCCCTCACGAATGTTGAAAGATTACATTAGGTAGTTTCATTGCCACTTTATAATATTTTGAAATATGTGCGAGGTATTGAAAGGGATATCAGCCTGATAATCAGGCTCTCTTAAAACAACAATATCCTACTTATCTGAACTTAGGTAGACCTTTAATGGTCTCATACGCCTCAAAAACAGTTCTACCTCCTTCTAGATCGCTCAAAATGTCTTTAAAAAATTTCAATACACACTCTCTGAATTCGTCATTCGATTCTTCTGAATCCCAAATTTCTTCTGACCCACTAAATTCCGATTGCTGTTGGCTGATATTTTTGTTTAGATTTAAATCGAGAGAGGGAGCAATAAAAGGAACGATGAATGTAGTGGATAAAGGATGAGACAAACAGAGGATTGTAGCGAGACGTGACATGGGTGAAGAACAGAAATAATGAAAGGAGGAGCTAAACAGGGAACGAGGGAGGGAGTGAGAAAAGACGTACTTCGAAAGACAAAAGTGTGAGAAAGGCGAGAAAAAAGCGAGAGAGGAAGTGCGATGGGACGTAAGAGAGGGAGAGAGAGAAAGGGTGAAAGAAGCACATAAGGAGAGAAAATTAGAGCGGGTGCGAGAGAAGGACCGACAGAAGTTGTGGAAGGACGACCGAGAGAACAGGTTCATAAAAGCGAGCGGAACAAAATAGGATATAAGTTAAGACATAAGAGAGGGAGTGAACGGTGGCAAACAAGCAGAGAGGGTAGAAATGGGATAAAATGAGAGCAGGTGCAAGATCAGGAGGGAGTGCGAGAAGAGGTGTGAGAAAGACGAGAGAAGCTGCAAGAGAGGAAGTGTGAGAGGATTTAAGAGATAGGTAGAGAGAGAGAGAGGAAGAGAGGTGAAAAATAGTGAAAGAGGGAAGGAAACACGACCAGATGCGAGCGGAGGGAGCGAGTCTCGGGAAGGAGGAAGCGAGAGCATAAGTGTGAGAAAGAAGGGGAAGACGAGAGGAAGTGTGGCTGGACGTGAGTGTCGGAGTGAAAGGGGGCAGAAAAGAGCGCGTGCGCAGAGAAGCACGAGAGGAAGTGTTTCTGGACATGGAAACGGGAGTGAAAGGGGGTGGGAGGGGTGAAAGGGGCGGGAGAATTGAAGGAGTGAAAGGGGGCGGGAGGAGTGAAGGAGTGAAAGGGGTGGGAGATGTGAAGAAGTGAATGAGTGTGGGAGGAGTGAATGAGTGTGGGAGGAGTGAATGAGTGAAAGGGGCGGGAGGAGTGAAAGGGTGTGAGAGGAGTGAATGAGTGAGAGGGGCGGGAGGAATGAAAGGGGGTTCGGTGGAGTGAAGGAGTGAAAGAGGGCGGGAGAAGTGAAGGAGTGCAAGGGGGTGGGAGAAGTGAAGGAGTGCAAGGGGGCGGGTGTGGTGAAAGAGTGCAAGGGGCGGGAGGAATGAAGAAGTTAAAGGGGCGGGAGAAGTGAAAGAGTGAAAGGGCGAGTGGAGTAATGGAGTGAAAGGGGGAGGGAGGAGTGAAAGGGGCTGGAGAAGAGCGCGCGCGCGTGCGCAGACGTCGCGTGACCCGCAGCTGCGTGCGCTGGCGCGTCGGGGCGTGGGGGCGGTGACGGAGCGCGAGGTGGCGCGTGCGCTGGGCGGCGTGTGCGCGGCGCGGCGCGTGCTGTTCGCGTCGCACGAGCTGGTGCTGGGCGCGCTGCTGCGCGTCGACGCCGCGTGTGCGCGTGACATGGCGGCCGTGAGGGCTTTCAGCGTGCCCTCGTGCCTCACCTTCGCCCTCGCCAAGCGCAGCCCCTTCACGCGCTTCCTCAGCCACGCGTGAGTTGCGAGCGAACTGTTCTATGCAACGTAGGAGAGGCGAAGATGATCACATTTGGCTGCTGAACATAGAGGGAAATCTCATTGCTCTGAAACGTGACCAGGCAATACCAATGCATACCTAACAGAGGCAATTTGTAAGTCTCGTTATACGGATTTTCTTTCGTAATGATCTTTAGCTAAATGTGATTATCTTCAACTTCTCTCCATGCTACCGAGGATTATACGAAAAAATAAATCGTCGGTGTAAAAGTGGAAGTAAAATGGGAGCGACCGGGTGCGGCTCCGGGGAATAAATTTTGCATCTTCTTCTGTTAGATCCAACCCATTGCTATTGGCTGGCTCGGCTCGTCTAGTCCGTGCAGCGTAACGGTCCGTCTGGAAATCAAATCTTGTGGGGTGATTATCAGAATGGCGCGGCTAGTGGCCTACAGGTGTTGACGTGCTGCTTAAGGAATTAAGGGCTGCAGCCGACGTGCTTGTTTTGGGGTTTCACTCACCTTCCTCCTTCCTGACTAGTCCTAAAGTATTTACAATTACTGAATAACTCATGATTAATATCAAAGGGGAAATAATTTTTCTTACGTTATACGCGTTGTTATCTCCAATTTTCTGAGCCAAAAAAATTTTGATACACTGGTATACAATAAATGTTATACACGAATGTATTCAAATGCCGTACGTTAAATGGGATAAAAAGAGTAGTTTTGGACATTGTCCTATGTGTGTTTAGGAAACGTTTACCCTGCTCTCTCTCCTAGACGTTTCAAAAGTCTGCTATTTTGAAAAATTCAACGGTTTTAATAAAATCGGACTTTATTCTATTTTTAAGTGTACAATCTGTAAAAAAAATTCCTTCGAAACATTGAGAATGTCGGCAATGTAGTGCGAGCTTTACATTAAAGTACCCCTTAAGTTTTTCTATATCCTTTACTGTTTCATTCACCTCATTTACATTTTTGCATTGATACCAATATTGAAAATCTTCGTATTCCTTCTCATATCGTAATTTCGTTTTTGTTGGTAACAAAAATCGAAATTAACACTATTTGCTCTCTCCACAAGATCTTCTGAAATATCCATCTCTAATTTTGTGAAAAATTTGTCTTTTTAATGGTGTCAAACAAAGCCGCCATGTATTAAACAATCGAATCGAAATGTCTCGCCAGGACCAATATTATATTTGGTCTTGGACTCGCGTCTGAATCGATATAGAAGGTAGCGTTGCATTTCTACGTTAGCAAAGGCAAGAACATTTTTTATTTAAATTATTTTTCTTATAAGAAGATGGTATTACGAAAAGTATTGAATGACACACGGTCGATAACATAAACAACAGACTTGATTGGTTATTTTGTGTCTATCGGCCTAATGACGTTTAATACTATTTTCTACTCCCATTGTATAATTCTGTGATTTGATGGCTGCACCCCGTTGCATTATGCTAATCATTACGATACAGATTTCATTATGATATAGGTTATTGTCCAATAACAGAGAAGTTTACTAACCAAGTATTTACAGTTAATTAAACATTGAGAATTTTTCTAGTATTTATTTCGTTCGATTGTGTACATTAAAATTGCATTTAATATTATATTATGCTAGACAGTTTTAATTTCTTTTATTATTAGTCATTTTTATGTAAAATATTATTTAAAATAAATTGGCCCGTAATTTCTCTTTGAACCTATTTGACTAGCGCAGTGATAGTTATTGGACGGAACATTTGACTGACGTTATGATCTGAACGCAAATGATTTTGTGTAGTATGTTGCTGCCGTGTGGTTACCTTTAAATGTCTAGTGAATCAGAACCGGAGTTGGCACCTCCAAAAATAAGAGAAAAAGCGAAAATGGTGAGTCGGAATGCAACTTTTGTACTCTCTCGCATGCTGACTGGAGCACCAAAGCCATCTGAGGCAAGGGTAGCGAGCTGTCCGCTAGGTGGCCTTGGCTTAAACCCACATGTCAACTGCTAAGAAACGATTCAATGTAAAAGTTTAACATATAAAAGTCGTATAAAAAGTACCGTATGACACTCGATGTAATGGGTATTAATACACTCGTGTGATGTTTAACGATACTCGCTCGTATCGTAATATCACACTCGTGTATTAACACCCATCATTACATCATCGTTTCATAATGTACTATTTCAGTTCCTCTCCGTCGCCACTGAAATAAGTGGTCCTCCGTGCCGTGCCGTGCCGTGCCGTGCCGAGTCGTGCCGTTCCGTGCCGTTCCGTGCCGTTCCGTGCCGTTCCGTGCCGTTCCGTGCCGTTCCGTGCCGTTCCGTGCCGTGCCGTGCCGTGCCGTGCCGTGCCGGTCGTAGTTGGTGACTCCCGAGACGGGCAGTGGAAATGGCCTGAGTCTAAAAACTGTGTTAGCAGAGAAATTGACTTGAAGTTGTGTTGAAAGATGTCGTTGCCAACATGTTTTATTCATTTTATGAGCAGCTTTTGAAGATAAAACTATTATCAGATCTGCAAGAAATCAAATCTAGAACATTTAGCAACTTAATGCTTTCTTTGTATTGTTTTAAAAAACTAGATCATATTATTCTATTATGTCATAAGCCGTCAGAAACTGTTCACATAAAAATACAATATTGATAATGACAAAACTTATTATCCAAATATTTTTGTCAAATAATACATCAATAAAAAACCAATCATTCTGATAAATTTGTGCCTTCAGTATCGTTTTCTAAGTAGATAACATATTTTAATATTGAATATTACTGCAAAGAAAGAAACAGTTTCGAAAATGGATTTTATGATATATTTTCATTGTTTTTCTGTGATAAATTAGTTAAAAAGGAAATAAACAATAATTTAGAACATACAAAACTTCAGTGAAATCACGAAAAAAAGATTAGAAAAATACAACTTAACAATGTAAATAACTAATTCATATAAAAAAAGAAGTTTGTGAGTTTTTCTACCGGTATGTGGATGCACATTAGCATGCCGTGCTGAGCGAAAAAGCGTCACAATCATTTAGTGAGGTCAGTGATGAACGTCTAACACGAATAAGTAACAAAAAGCAATAAGCAATAAGATACTTAACATATTGTAATGTGTTGATGTATTATGTAATAATCTGGAAAAAATTATTGCTTTAATGTTAATATCCAATTAAAAATAGTTTCCAAGAATAAAAGATGATATTCTGTTACTGTATTATAGACAAATTATAATTTGAAACGATTATACATATATTGGTTGCTTTCAACATTTTAACACGTTTCCGTGAATGTACGACGACAAAATAACGTTTAGAATTGGAATTAGACGCTCAATTTCCACTTTTTGCCGCGTAAAATCTCGTGTGTGTTTCAAAAGAATGATAGACGTTCACACTCACTGTGTTTGAGCGAATGTACCATAATAATTTTTTCGTGAAAAGTCCAATTTAGAGCTGCTTCAAGTGTCAATCGCATTTTGCTTTTTACTTTTCAAGCTCTCTCACTCGCTATCCACATTTCTATCCTCTGACGTTTTCATTCTTCCATTTTCTTATTTGCTGTTTGCAATATTCATTTATTCATTTCTATCTGGTTCTTTGCAGACATTTCGATCTTTATTAATCATTGTTGTAAATATGAAACAAAATCCCTAGAAAAGTAAAAAAATTCTCAAGGCACTTTGGCACAATATTGTGTGAGCAGATTGTTATTGCTGTATTGCTTATATAGCTAATTGCTAACGTATTCATGGGGAACTATTCTTGCCTTTGTTGGTACTTGTAGCTCAACCAATGATTTTGTAATTTTAGTAATTTAATTTTATGAGAAACTTATTTTAGCAATCTAGTAATCAGGAAAACCATTATTTTTTATTTCTCCTTTCTATATTTTGGTCTTAATTGTAATTTAAGTGATTTTTTAGTTAACCTAAGTATGAAACAATATAAATGAAATAATTATGATGTAAACCAACTAAGCTGCACAAACAGCCTCTACCTGGAGAACCAGGAAGCCCTTGCTCTGAATTGGGATAGTATTGGTCTGATAATAATAATAACATAATAACATAATAATAATAATAATAATAATAATAATAATAATAATAATAATAATAATAATAATAATTTTTGCCTATACTTGCGTTTTTATTACGTGCGCGATGAGATTAGGTCATTTTTATAATTCCTGCCAGAGTCCATGAGGCGATGAGCCCCGCTGGGAAGGGCGTTGGCGAATTCATCAAAAAGATTCATTTTATAAGGCACGAGGTGTACAAATGACCTGATGTCATCGGCCACGGTAGATACCCAAGTATATACTCCAATTTATTTAACGTGGCACCTCAAGACCACGAGCTGGACGAAGAAGGGGACACTGTCATCCAATTGGAAGCTTCGTTATGATATAAATTTTTTGATTAGAGCTACCGATTGGATGACAGTGTTCCCCTCTTCGTCCAGCTCGTGGCCTTGAGGCGCCACGTAAAATAAATGAAAGGAGGGTAGGGTATTGCGTTGAAAAGGGGGCGTGGCGCGGCGTGCGGCAGAGTGGTGCGGCTGCGAGAGGTGGGCGCGGTGCAGCGCTGGGTGCGCAGCTTGCAGCTGCGGCCGCTGGCGGCGCGCGAGATGCCGCTGTCGGAGGTGGGGCTGCCCGAGGCCGCGCCGCTGCTCGCGCTCCTGGCGGCCGCCGGCGGAGGCGCCCTCGCGCTGCTGCTGCTGGAGCGCTGGCTGGCGCCCCGCCCCCGACTCTGCACATAAAACAGCACACGAACAACAGAAACTAAACAAAATGTCACAAACAGTGGCGAATCCTGCACGTTATTTCAAGTAGACCGTACTTGCTGGACTGGGAGCGGTAGCTCAGTGCAACAAATGATGTCACTGCAGCGCCTCTGACCGGGAGGTCCTAGGTTACACTCCCCACGGCGGCAGGATTTTCGACACTAGCTTTTCAGCTAGGTCGAATTCAGTCGCTGTCTGGAGGAGAATTCTAGCGGCCGGCTGCTCTGATCGGTAGATTTCCATGGTTTCTCCGATCAACACCAGGCAAACGCCGGAGCAGTACCCTACCAAACGGGCCACGGACCGAGCGCGATCTGTCCTTCCTCTTCCTTGTCCTATCCTCACCCCTTACACACACACACACACACACACACACACACACACACACACACACACACACACACTTACACTAACATGCACTACTCTGCCACACATGCCGGGAGACCGGTCGGGAGCTTAGAGCCTAAAAGATGAGAAAATTGAACGTATCACACCGAAAGTATTCCAGTTGTAGGTTTAGAGAGTCAAAGTCTTAGTCCCAAGACGGAAGATCAACATGACATCTACGCCGAATCCGTTGAGAATTATAAAGAAAAATATTCTTTTCAAACAGAAAATTATTATATATAAACTCTTGTTTTTGACACAGAAAGTAAAGTTGTTGGAAATTATGGTTTATTATTTTCGTAGAACAATATTATTCTGGAATTGTGTAAAAAATGACTTTGTAAACGTTGTGGAATAATCAAAACAGCTCTAGAAATATGTATTAGTTAAGAACGAAATTTAGCACGTGGGTGATAAAGTTGTGAGTTATATATATGCAGCATCAAAAGAGAATACGATATCCTTTAAATCTCAGAAATTAAGAAACCTGAAGTACTTTACTGGTGACGGTGGTGAATGTATTTGTAATGTGGTATGTGATTTAATCTTGACAAATAGTGAATCTGCTATAATTAATTATTTTTGTATTTAATATTTCTTTAACTTAACGCTTCAATAGTCATGTTTTATCTCACAAAAGTTCGATGTTCTGAGTGTCTGTAGGGCTATCGAATATTACATACTAATAAAATGTTCTTTGCTTTAAAGTAATAAATAAATGTTATATTACCCCATTTATGTATCTCATTTCATGTCAATTTATTTATTAAGGAAGCTTTGTATATCTACAGTGAGCGTATCTATGTGAAAATGATAAAAATTATTTTGTGTTAATTCAAAAATACGTACGCATTATTTAAGATTCCTCAAAACCTATTTGTAACAATTGAAGGGCTCAGTGGAACAAGGAGCTATCCCACATATTTTGTGAAATTGAGTTATTAGCATTATGCAAAACTTGAAATATTATTCTTTTAGTGTAATATATTATTTAAATCCAGTATGTACTTCTATTCAAGTGTACCGTGTTTAAAAGTTTTAAGAGTTATATGAGGTAAGCTGAGGTAAAACCTTCATTATCTCAAAACCATGTATGTGTAGAGTAGCCCCTTTTTCTACTGAGCCCATCAATTGGTAGTTAACACTTTATGTCCAATCCTCTTCTACTCCTAACTTCCTGAGTCACACAGAGATAATTTCACTGTATTCGAGTACAATCTCTAGAATGTGCAAATGTAATCACATTATATATATAACGTGATTATTTTATATACATCTCTAACTTGAGGTGGTAAATCAGAAGTTTATTTATTAAGGAAGCTTTGAACATCTACAGTGACCGTGGTGACACGATTCTGTTGAGTCGAAAAAGTTCGTTCATCAGAAGGAAACGGTTTCCAACAGCATGAACACAAGAATGTGTGGTATAAGTCAATCCACATTTACGCGGTATTAAATTGAACTAGAGATGCTACAGAATAACACAGACTTTCTCGTAGTAAAGTTTGATATAATTGAGTCCCAGTAAGGTAAGAGTTTGGAGCAATTCGATTCCAGAGATACAAGCGATATTAGGGTAACGTATTTTGGTTTTGCGGCTTCAGCAAGCGAGCCGCGGTTTCACATCAAAGGAGGTGAGAAAGTGTTGGTAATCCTGTGCTAATTATATCGAGTTAGTTCAATCTATTTATGAACAATACGTATCGATTCTAGGGGTGCCGTACGAATAGTTAAGCAATCTTAAAACGTGACTAAAAGACCAATCTTTTTACTATTACTACTACCAAAGATCTATTTTAGTTTGTGTCGTTATGTCTACTATGAGACGGTAATATATCCGGGATATAAGAGAGATCAATCACAATAGTAGGCTAAATAAATTTACATTACAGGAAATTCAGCCATACACGATTTTCGGAAAATTCTTCCCTTCATCAGTGGCTCCAAGTAATTGAATTTCCTTCAATTTATATAGCCTATTATTGTGGTTTATATCTCATATCTCAGATATTTTACCACGGATTATCACAAAATCTCCTCTGCTACTACAGAATGTATGAGAGGGTAAGTTTTTGAAAGTGAGATTACTCCTCGGATCGGCAACCGGGCTCAGTGGGTACAGTCGTAAACCTTCACATCCTTGTCCCCTCCTTTCCCCTAACATGCACACACGTACTTGCACCAAACTACCGCACAAGCCGATTGATCGATCAGTTGGGTGCTTATCCCGGCTTGAGTGTGCCTTGGTGTTGGAGATGGAGGGGGAAACCTACAAACCGACGTCTACGTTGGCGCCGAAGCTCACTTTCTAGGCGAAGGAATTGGTTGGTTGGTGATTCCGGGTGCGTTAACAACTTTGGTCATTAGTCCCGTGTGTGTAGTGCATGTTTTTTCTCGGAAGATGGCGGTGATCTCCCGCCGTTGGATGGCGAGATCCGGCTCCGACCTACCGTCGGCTAGCGGTGTTTCCCCCTAACTAGGACTCTCCCACCCGCGGGGTACCGCCCCAGCCGGGACAAGCTCTAAGCTCGGTCGGTCTCCCGGAATATGTGGTAGTGTAGTGAATGTTAGCGTAAGCGTATGTGCGTAAGGGCAGAGGATAAGACAAGGAAGAGGAAGGAAAGATCGCGTGTGGTTCGTTTGTTAGGGTACTGGTCCGGCATTCGCCTAGTGTTGATCGGAGAAACCACGGAAAACTACCGATCAGAGCGGCCGGCCGCTATAATTCTCCTCCAGACAGCGACTGAATTCGACATAGCTGAAAAGCTAGTGTCGAAAATCCTGCCGCCGTGGGGAGTGGGAACCTAGGACCTCCCGGTCAGAGGCACTGCAGTGACGTCAGTTGATGCACTGAGCTTCCGCTCCCGGTTAGGGTAAGGCATATCACCAGCGCTCGCCATGTACAGTACACTTATGGGTCTAATCACTCTTGGGGCATTTGACACGCCTGAAAACAAAATAATCAATCGAAACGACAAATGCACTGCCGAGCTACGCCTCTCTTAAGACCACGCCGTTTGTGCACCACTATTTCTGCAGAGGAACACTCACATATTTTATTTCTTTGCCTTCAGAAAGTCGTATTTAGAATTTTGTCGGTACAAGGTGTGTCAGGAAAATAATGCATTTTTTGTGCAGGTACTTAAAATGGCCACAGTGTGTTCCCATCCGTTGGGTTTTGTGCGGGGACTCTCAACTTCAAAACGATGCTTTTGGCAGTTTGGTCCGAGCCCTTGGAACGTCAGGATTACTGACTCCCCGTCCCCCTGTTTAGTGCTTGTGTCACAAACGCCAATAAATCGTCACTCGAACAACGTTATGCCGTAAACCTTTTATTCGAAATTCAACAATTATCTTGTGAAGACTCACGAATTGATTGTTGAAGCTTATGGGGTTTATGCTCTTTCATATTCGCAAGTTTCGAGGTTGTTGAAAGCGTTTAAGGAAGGCCGGGAAGAGGTGGAGGACGAACCCCGCGCTAGATGACCCTCAACCACCACAACCGATGACAATTTGCCCCGTGTGAGGGATCTGCTAATTCTGACAGTCCATTGAGTGTCCGGATGATTGCAGAAAATCTCAACATTCTCAAAATAAAAGTTCACCTACTGGTGACCGATAAATTGAACATGATTAAGGAGTGTGCCAAGCGTGTTTCGAAGCTGCTGACGGACGATCAGAAGAATCACCATCGCGTTCGTATCAGACGAAGCACAACTTGACAACACTGCCCCAACCTCCCTACAGTCCGAACTCCGGCCGACTTCTTTCTCTTTCTGAGGATCAAGACCGCCCTGAAAGGAGTCTGTTTGGATCGATCGTTACCATCCAAGATAGCGTGACGAGGGCCCTTGCAGAGGTCCCCGTTGAAGTCTTCCAGAAGGCGTACCGTACGTGACAGAGTAGCTGGAAAACGAGTGTAGATGCCCAAGGGAACCACTTCAAACAGTATTAAACGTTTGTAATAATATATTCAATTAATATATTGTTTTTTAAAAATATGCATTACTTTCCGTACACACCTTTTATTCATGGTATTGTAACGGGTGGGCGGCGGCGGCGTGTCCGTACACCGGCCTAGCCCGTGTCCACCGTTGTGCGGCCACTTGTAATACTTTCTACAAGCCCGGCACGTCAAACTGCTACTTGTAATAGATTGCCCTGCTCTAGCCCTTCTTATAAACAAACAAACAAACACTAGCCTCGCGTTGGGTTGCCACATATAATAATCTTCCCGTTCTCCTACTCACAATTGCCCGTCTGCTAGCTTACCTGGCCTTTTGACTCACCTGGGCGTGGTCTGCGGTGCGTCTGTACAGACGCGAGCAAGGTACTGCGCTCACGTGCGTGGATCAGTTCTAGTGCTACTTGAATGACTACGAACACATATTGATTTTACAAATCATGACCCCAAAGGTGGCCATGAAATTTATTCAAATTTCCTCTTTTCTCGTGTTTTCCTTCAATTCACAATATCTAGTGCTGTAATAGCACTGGTGCCTCTGACGGCACACATTGACATAACCCAGCAACAAAAGAAACAACAACAAATAGATAATTCTCTTCCCACAATACACGAAACATGGACATATACTTTCTCATTCACACAGATTATTTACAACAAACAAAAACAAATGCCATTCACACATATGACTAAAACCCCAGAATGCATTCTGTCGAAATTTACGTATTAAATATCTATTAATCACATGACTTGATCTTCGACAGAGCGTTCTTCACTTCGTAAAAAAAAAAACAAATGTCAAAATACTTTTGCTCACGTATGATGCTGCTTCCGCGAAGAATCCGGGTGTTTTGTGCGATTATCCACGCACAACAGCGCCTCCCGTTGTCGCCACCAGTCACGGAACACACTCGCGTACGCATCACTGTTCACGCAACATGTCGGAATTCACGCTGCCACCTTTTTTCATAAATATTCCAAGTTATTTGAAAATCTCTGAGTCCCGAATTGAATTCCGCGCCACTAATCGTAAATGCAACGTCGCGCTCCCCACCGTTGCAAAATTTCTCATATGGCCACGCTCATTATCGCCCGCTCTCGCGAGTCCAACGGGCGTTGCCGAATTTCACAGTAATTCCGAAAACTCCTTTTTTATGAAATTCTTTTTCACGAAATATTAAATAATTTACATGAAGTATTCCCAGTTACTATTGCAAATTCTGTCCATTACTTCCGCACTTTAAAAAAATTTCCAAACATCGCCTACGCGAACACACGTCTTGCCTCCACCAAGTCCAGGCACACTCTGATAAAATTTTTCCAACTTAGCATTGTTATTTTTGCTTCAACACTTTTCCCGATCGCTTGATAACTGACGATCGCGTCACTTTGGTTCTCACAAAATATTTAATTTTTAACGTTTCCCGAAACACTTTATTTCCGTTTTTGTTTTAATAAAATTCTCCCGGCAATTTCCTAAAATTCGATGTTTTCCTCTTGTTTTCCTTTGGTCAAATTCCTTTTATTTTCCCTATTTTCCGTTTTTGGATGTGAAACGGAACGCACTGCAATTGTTCGCTAATTGCTTCTTCTTGCTAAACTTTTGCTTGAATTAATTTATTTGTTTTATTAAAATTTTGATACTTCCCGTCAAGATATTTAAATGGGATAAATTTTGCATGATGCCGCTAATTTTCTTCTTTTTCCCCCCGAAAGTCTGAATTTGATATCTTATCGCGTTCTCTTGCATTATTCGAAAAACCCTCTTCTTTATAAGCGTTTCATCGCTCCAACAATGGACTCCATTAATATTCTCCTTAACACAAATATACGAAATACAAAATTTTCAATTACTTCTTATTGCCTGACGCGATTTTACTGGGATAACTTTTAAAATGTTCCTAAATTAAAGCCGGATCTAATGTCTATGGTCAAAACTTGCACAAGTATCGGGTTCACTTTATTTTCTTCCCCAATCGGTTTTTTTATTATGGCGCCTTTGCTGTAAATGTTTTCAAATTGTTTATTATCCAAACGCATACTATCGGGGATCGTGTAAATCATTACAGTACATCTAAAATAATCCTTTCCTTTTTGGATCTTTCTCATCTTAAGTATTGAGGCTTCCAGAGGTAATTATGGACGTGCAGCAAACAATATTTGACGCATTATATTTGTCCACAATAGGTGTCCTAAACTGTCTCAATGCAATTTTGAGTTTCAAATCGGAAATCGTATGCTCCAATGAAAATGAATATGCAAATAGCTGATGTTAACGTTACAAAATTTTTAGGTCTCTCAATTCAGTCAAACCTCAAATGGAATGTCCATATAACAGAATTAACTAAATTAAGCTCATTATGTTTATGCATTCAGAATTGTTTCTAAATCTGTCAGCCTTCATGCAGATCGTTGTGTATATTTTGCAAATGTACATTCCCGCCTGAGGTAAGGCATAATATTCTGGGGAAGCTCATCCTTTAGTACCCAGACATTTAGATTGCAAAAGATAATTATCCGAATAATGAAAAAATGCCATCCAGGTGAGCCCTGCAAGCCTCTTTTCATTGAGCTTGGAATCTTACCATTGCCTTGCCTATTTATTTACGAATCTGTAGTGTTTGTCAAAACTGACTTACTTAACGGTGGGAACATATTTTCAGAAAAATCAAATCTACTGTTCGTTTACCGTTACAAATAAGATTTCTATAACTCGGTAACGAAAATGTCTAGTTTTGACTAAAATAAATAAATAAATAAATAAATAAATAAATAAATAAATAAATAAATAAATAAATAAATACATAAATACATAAATACATAAATACATAAATAAATACATAAATACATAAATACATAAATAAATACATAAATACATAAATACATAAATACATAAATACATAAATACATAAATACATAAATACATAAATACTTAAATACATAAATACATAAATAAATAAATAAATAAATAAATAAATAAATACATAAATAAATACATAAATAAATAAATAAATACATAAATAAATACATAAATAAATAAATAAATACATAAATAAATAAATAAATACATAAATACATAAATAAATACATAAATACATAAATAAATACATAAATACATAAATAAATACATAAATACATAAATAAATACATAAATACATAAATAAATACATAAATACATAAATAAATACATAAATACATAAATAAATACATAAATAAATACATAAATAAATACATAAATAAATACATAAATAAATACATAAATAAATACATAAATAAATACATAAATAAATAAATAAATAAATAAATAAATACATAAATAAATAAATAAATAAATAAATAAATAAATAAATAAATAAATAAATAAATACATAAATAAATACATAAATAAATAAATACATAAATGTGTGTGACGGCAGAGAAAGGAACAAGGACGGGAATGGACGGTCTGTGCCTCGTGTTTATTCCCCTAGTGCTGATAGGAGAAACCACGAAAATCTATTAATCGTAGCAACCGGCCGCTACAATTCTCCTCCAGAGGATGAATTCTTCCTTCTGGGGTTACATTTGCGACCGCTATCTAGCTAGTGTTGAAAAACATTCAGGGTCTGGATTCAAACTCTACAACCACGATGCTGCCGCTGTATTACCGCAACAGTTGGATGTATCGTAGTCGAGAAATTTATCACATTGCGACACTGCAGAGCCTCTGATCGGGAAGTCAAAGGGTTCGAGTCCCGGGGGTGCCAGGATTTTCGAAACTAGCCAGATAGGTACGCCGAGTTCTGACGTTGTCTCGAGAATTCTAGCGGATAGCTGCTCTGATCGGTAGTTTTTTGTGATTTCTCCGATAAACACTAGACAAATGCCGGATCATCCTACAAAACGGGTCACGGACCACGCGCGATCATTCCTTCCCATTCCTTGTCCTATCACCACTCCTTACTTACACACTTGTACGTACATGAACTACACTACCACACATAACTGTTTCTATACAATTAGAGACTATGCTGAGCATCACAAGAAAAGTAACATTAATTTTAACAATGATACATAATGCATTATTTGGACTGTATAAATGTGTATAAACTACCTGTAACAAGTATTGTACTACAGCCTCCGGGTCAATGACCCCCATCTCGATCAGGTTTTTCGTCCAGTTTCCCTGATCCATTGAGCAAATGCTGAGATGGCCCCTTGTTTTGCCTCTGGACATAAATGTAACTTCATTTTCTGTGCACGTCTTCTAGAATTCAGTGGGAAATACAATTATTCAAACTATCGTTTCCATGTTGTCGCGGCAGGAAGTATTATTCCGCAGGACAACATGGATAAGAGCCAAACTGTATTGTTTATTTATCCTTGAAAATAGATTTTATTACATGGGAGGGGTGTTGTTGTTGTTGTTTTTATTTAAGTAGTATATGGCTTAGTGTAGGGATCACAGAATTTTGAAAATGTGCACACAATTCATTTTTCCCCATAGCACGTCATACGCAGTTTGAACATTTTTTTTTGACGTTAAATAAATAAATACATGCCGGGAGACCAGTCAGGAGCCTAGACACTAGCTTTTCAGCTAGGTCGAATTCACTTGCTGTCTGGAGGAGAATTCTAGTGACCGGCTGCTCTGGTCGGTAGTTTTCCGTGGTTTCTCCGATCAACACCAGGCGAATGCCGGAGCAGTACCCTAACAAACGGACCACGGACCGCGGGCGATCTTTCCTTCCTCTTCATTGTCCTATCCCCTTACACACACACACACACACACACACACACACACACATGTACACGAACATGCACTACACTAAAACATGTTCCGGAAGACCAGTCGGGAGCTTAGAGCTTGTCCCGGCTGGGGCGGTGTCCCGGCGGGACTAATGACCAAAGCAGTTGACGCGCCCGGAAACACGAAAAAATCAATCAATCAATAAATCAATCAATACACTTAGGGAACTAATGGCTTTAGCCGTTGACGCGCCCAGGAATCTCTAATATTGAATCACTTGGCTCCGTGGCTGGCGTGGTGCTGGCCCACTGTGTGGCGAGGCGTGGGGTGGCGCGTGGCCAGGCGCGCGTTGACCGTCGCCTCAGTCGCCCGGCGGCAGCCACGCGCCACAGTCGCCCCGCGCTCCCAGCTCGCCACAGCTCGCCACAGCCACAGGTGCGTGAATGCCTGCAGAACACAGCGTGCACTTGCGCCGCCTTGCGATGAACCTGGGAACGCTGATGAGGCGTTGTTGCCATTATTAGAGAATGAAATAACTGGTGTCATCTTTGTCAACTCAGATGTGTTCAGAACATCGCCTCTTACAGCAAGGTAAGCGGCTCAGTTTATTGGTTTAGTTTTCGAAATTTCATTTGATATTGTTTTTAAAAATGAATCTATTTTAACTACATTATTTGCATTATACCCACGCTTTTTTATTGGAAAAAAAGTTTAAATATATGTGTTAATTGTTTTATCTTCTTGTTTATTACCTTTAAAGCTTTTGTATTTATTTTGTACATATCTAGACTGATAATGACGACAAAGCCGTCGAAAACAGGCGTTATGAATAAATCTAAGTTGACAAAGATGATTTCAAGTATATCATCCTAGATTAAAATTTCATGTCGAATTTTCACCATATGATGACACAGATCAGATACGTAACGGGGCAATGCAGTACATATTCTACTGTAATAACACTAATGAATATTATGGAGAGAATTAAAATGAAAAAGAACAATCAATTATAAGCAAGTAGAGGAAATTTCGATTAAATGGTAGTTGAGGTATCCCCAAGTTATTAATTAATTGCTAGTCTCCCAAAAAATATTTATCATTGAAATATATTGAGGCAGGAAGCGTGATATCCAAATATTCCTAAATTGACAATTAATTTCATTAAATATATTGTCCATGCATTCGTTCTTAGTAGTCTCTCGTCTGGCATATATTTGTTATCATTTACGTATCTATAACGGGTTCTGGGAAATGTTTGAACATGTCCTGAGAAGTGATGGGGCGAGGTCCACAGGCACGTGTTGACAAACCCAACGATCTTTTTGTGTCCCCCTGACTGTGTCAGTTGGCATACTGCCCACTGGCACAGCCTGGTCCACCACAACAGCAAACGAGTTCTTCGTAGAAAGACTATCGCATATAATACTATAAGTGAACAAGAAATTCTCCATAAATATATAATGCACGAATGGTATTTGATACGATTATTTCGCGAATAAATATGTTAATAAAGTAAAAATACTGAACTAGGAAACAAGATGAAAACAGTTATCATCTCAACAAATCAGTTCATTGTGAAACGTATTAATATCACCTCCTCCTGGGAACGGGTTAATGTAAGACATAATTTATACAAAAAAATTAATACAGAATGCTTTGTTATTACTCTGAAGTACATAAGGAACATAAAATAACACGCAATATTACGCGAAACACAAAAAAAATTAATTAAATGAACAATTATTAAAACAATTACTGTTAGCTTTGTCATTCAAAATGATTGAAATCCGATCTGACTTTTCTGATGGACGTTCATAATTTCTTTCGCAGCAAAAGTATTAGATATATTTCCATACACTTTTCGTATGTTTACTTTGTCGCACTTCGTAAGAAGAGAAAGTTATGCAATCGTACGTCGCGAAACCGCGAATTTTCGAGAGAGAAACATTTATTGATGGACCCTGGTGACGAGACAATGGATAAATTCTATTGTCATATCTAGTAAATTACTTTCTCTAACAGTTGGTGTAGCCTGAATCCGTGTTTTGTGGGTCCTTGATATTGAAAAATCGATTGGCGTCTGTCTGTTCCTATGTCCGTCCGTCTGTGATTAACGCTAGCACCTAAACTCATCAGGTGATTTTATCCAAAATTGATTTTCCCAAATCGATCTAAATGAACTCGAGGCTTTGGAAGTTTCAAACGATATTTTAATTTTTGAGGGTACTTTACATGAAGCCTCAAAAATATTTTCAAAATTTTCTCAAAAATTGTCTCTAAATTTGTTTATTGGACTTGTGATCGGATAGCACAAAGAACATTTAAGTGAATAGTACAAGTCTCATGTTTATTGGAATCCCAGATATTTCGAAAATTGCAAAAGTGCAATATTTTGGGACATCTGTCTATAACTACAATACTGAACATATAGATTTTTTTCTTAATGAAATCTTTCTCTATTCTTTAAAGACAAATCTTGAAATAAGTTCAGTAGATTTGTGGAGTTAGAAGGATTGTGAATATGTAATATAAAAATATAACCAAAGAATTTCTCCGTATTTACAATTCTTTCAACACTACAAATCAACTAGTTCATCATCATGATCATCATAAGAATACATGTTATAAACTTCTAGGGTATGTAGGTGGTCAAAGATGATTTTTTTCAATAAAAATGAGGTGGGACATTTTAAGTTACACGTGTGACATTAACCCTCATTGTGAGGCCATTTGCTATGTATTGGTGCTTGGCAGACACAGGGAATTTCTTTTCAACTCAGATTGCTTTGCAGAACCTTAGTTCGGTTATAGCGACTGATGACTTAGTTCTCCGGTTTTGGAAAGATCGCTGTGACCGGAATATAAGGCTGAATACATCCTTTCTTATAGAGTTGAGATTTTACCCGGACTTTACGAACTTCCAGGACATCCCTCAAGATGTCGTGCGAGACAGTTAATTTTACTTTCAGCCAGGGCAAAAGAAGACATTATTTGATAAGTCAACAACCTAAACGTCAATGTGTAAGCCATTTGTTTTATTCTTTTGTTTGTATCAGACGGTGTATGTTCGCCCATTCCTCAATAAGTTAAACATTTTAATTATAAATGTTAGTTTTGATGCTCACATATTTTCATAGTTGGAATTTCTGGCTACAAGTAATCGATTCTTGATCTTCTGTAAAACATATGAAAACTAATCCAGTTATTTTAACTTCAGATACCAGGAGCGGTAGCTCAGTGCATCAACTTATGTCACTGCAGCGCCTCTGACCGGGAGGTCGTAGGTTCAAGTCCTGACGGCGGCAGAAGTTGCGACACTAGCTTTTCAGCTAGATGGAATGCAGACGCTGTCTGGAGGAGAATTCTAGCGGCCAGCTGCTCTGACACTGCTCTAATACTGACTGCAGTATCCTAACAAACGGGCCACGGACCACGCGCGATCTTTCCTTCCTCTTCTTTGTCCTATCCTCTCCCCTTACACACACTTACACTAACATGCACTGCACTACCTCATATTCCGGGAGACCGGTCGGGAGCTCAGAGATGTCCCGGCTGGGGCGGTGCCTCCCTGGTGAAAGAGTCCTGGTTAAGGGGAAACCCCACTAACCGACGGTAGGTCGGCGCCGGATCTCGCCATCCAGCGGGTGAAGATCACCGCCCTCCCCCGAGAAAAAACATGCACTACACTTACGAGACTAATGATCAACACAGTTGACGCGCCCGGAAACACGAAAAAATCAATCAATCTCAATGAGTTAGAAATTTCAATTACGAATGTTAATTTTATGCACATATTTTTCAAAGTTAGAATTTCGGGCTACAAGTAATCAATTCTCGATGTTCTGTAAAACGTATGGAAACTAATCCAGTAATTGTAACTTGTGACGCAGGGCTTCTGCAGATTCCGGGCGCCGGCCCCATGGCTCCGCCGGGGGCGGACGTGTTCGGCGTGGGGGCCGTGGCCAGCCCCCACACCTTCTTCGAGTCAGTGGCCGACGGCCCTGATCCTCGGGGTAAGCACCACGACGTTCACTTATTTCTTCACTCTTTCACTCTTCACTCATCATACGCGCCACGACGTTCACTTATTTCTTTCTTCGTAAAACTGTATTGCTAGTTCATCGATTTAGGGAAACGAGGGGACCAAACCGCGGACGGCGGCGCTGGCCGAATTCGTTAACTTCGTGAAGTCACGAAGGTTAAGCGAATTCAAGACTCGAGGGTTCCTGGTTGGGTGACCGGCCAGGAACCTCGGGATCTAACGGCGTCGAGTCCCTGGCCGAAGGGATAAAAGGCACTGACTTACTGCGACGAGACGAGACGAGACTTGGCAAATATAGTAATTATTCAGTATAGGAATTATTCAGTAACAGAGGATTACTCCAGAAGAAAGCGCTCAACGCCCAACAAGGGTTAAGAGACGCGTTGCATCAACAACGAAGCAACAAATTAAAGAACAAAACAATCGTTTTTAACGGCTGGCGTCCGTTAAGGATTTAACAGTCCGCCGACATCAATTAAACTAATAAGTTCAATATCACAGGTCTCCAAAGTTTCTCATTCTAGGGGTCGAGGAGAAAGTTGTTAAGAACCTGGAGGACCAAAATTTAAGTTACAAGATTGAATTTATCGCCTATGTGTTAAATTTAATTTTTAGTGAAAAACGATGAAACAGTTAACAATTCGCAAGTTAATTATGAATTCTCATATGAGCACATAATTCTGGACATAATATTTATAATAATTAACTAATTAATACTAATTGAGAGTTACAAATTTAAAATTTCAAAATTTAATGACAGTCACTTCTTTCTAAATCGCAGAAATGGTAAATCGTTTTAAAACGTACCTAAATGAGAACAATACAATTGTTTTTAGACTCGACCAATAAGTTAATTTGTGGCTCATTTTTTGTTTAACTTTATTACATTATTATTAAAATGTCTCTTAAATGGCTCGTATGTGGACCAAAGAGTATAACACAGTAGGAAACCAGATTCTTATATCTTGAAAGAAAAGAAAAGGTTATGGTCTATGT
The DNA here is from genome assembly GCA_011170035.1 of Teleogryllus occipitalis. Classification (NCBI taxonomy): domain Eukaryota; kingdom Metazoa; phylum Arthropoda; class Insecta; order Orthoptera; family Gryllidae; genus Teleogryllus; species Teleogryllus occipitalis. The sequence continues at coordinate 21,728 of BLKR01005292.1, forward strand.
CACGATAAGTTGAATTTTAATATATTTTGGGTTGGTGGGCCGCATACAATACTCCCGTGAGCCGCATGTGGCCCGTGGACTGTAGTTTGGAGACCCGTGTTCTAGATAAAGAGGGTGTACTGTTTTTCCAGAACGTTCTCAAGCGGATTTACAAGTAACGTCGCACATACACTCTCGTAATAAGCTATAGTTTTACTCGCTAGTGTTTACTCACCAATCACTCACTTTTCCTATTTGCAGAAAATTCCTCCATTATTTCTTCTCTGAGATCTGATTGACCTCCATGATTCAAGTCTATATAACTAAAATACTTAATTTTTTAAAAACCTTCTGCCTCTTTTGGGTAGTTGAAGGAACAGATTAATATCATTCCCATTTCGACGGATATACTAGTTTTCATAAATGCTAGAAATATATTTTGCCTTGTTAAAAAATTAAACTGCGTAAAACGGTTCAATTGCATCCAGAAAATATTCATTGGCTTTTATAGTTCCTTTAGATAGTGGAAGGTTTTTATAAAAATTCAAAAACAATACAATAGCGTTTTTATCGAATTCAGACGGTTACGAACTCTCTCCATAGTGTGTGTACGCTTATTGGTCAGAATACCTCTTACGACTCGTAATAAATCTTACTAAGAAATGTTGCCAATGAAACTTAACTTAATCCTCAGAGGCAACGTTAGAAGCTCGAGAAGTGAATTTTGAGAGCAGGTATTGCACGAGATTAAATTATATTTAAAGTGACATACATTGTTTTATCTATTGCCGCTAGGTAAAACATTTCTTTCTTGTTTATTGATACCATAAACGATTTTACTATCTAAGAAATTAATTTTAATCCGGAAGTGAATAAACGCAAATCCCTTACGATGCAAAGAGACTACAAGGTAATTATATTTAACTTGTAGTAATGCTTAAAACAGTAATTAATCCTATATGTTAAAAATATGTAACCTGAAATAAGAGCATAGTCAGCAATTCTCTGCCTCTGTACTATCTACGTAAGAAGCCACTTTATACTCAAAGAACTGAAATATAATCTGTACCCTCAAGAGGTAAGATTGAATTTCACATTCGTTCTCGGAAAAGAAAATCAGTACGTTTGTTTCAGATTTCAGTTCTAAAATGATGTGGATCAATTTTAACTTGCATTTTTTGCTGCTGATTTATTACGTAATATGTACAAGGCGCATCCAGAATGTAATTTTTCCTAAGTCGTCAACGAAAATAAAAAAACACAATTTCATGAAAAACATTATTGTAGCATATACAGCAGATGTTAAACTACTTTCTCAAGTGATTACCACCAGAATCGAGACACTTTTCTTACCCATGGAATGAACATTTGTATCTCAATATCATAAAAGCCTGCTCTTTGGGGTAGGAACGGGTGATTGTCAGTTTCCTGCAACTATGTGACTTTCAAACTCGAAATACTGACCGGAGAGGAATTTATTGAGGTGAAAGAAAAGATGGAGGTGAGATCCGGGTTGTAGGATGGACGATCATACGTTCGGCTCACAAAAGATCTGCTTCAAATCTACTGGGAGATCACTAAGCTCGTGGTAGAACTCGACGCCGACAACACCCTAAAACAATAAATATTGTCAGAAAAGAAAACTAGTGGTTTCACAGAATGGCACAGACTTTCTTGTACTGAATCGCATCCTAGTTTATTTGGTCTGGGTTAGTTTTACTTCTTCCCCTTCCCAGCTGCGATCTATTGCCACCCAAACTTAATTTTTTCACACTTTCCCAATTGTTGGATCTTGTTTCAGTTCTAATGGTAGAACTGAAAGAAGGCTTTAAGAATATGATAGAGGAGTAAAACATTACTCCATATGGATATTTTTGTTGTAAAAATTAGGATCGTTTTTGAGAAAACGTTGTTTGAGTATATCTGATAATGCACTATTTGAATAATAATCTTAATTACTCTCATAAATATTTAATTTAATCTATCTCATGTTTTGCATGCTATTTGCAACAATGTTGGACTTCTTACAATATTTTTAATTTATTAATAATTTTATTTATCATTAATATTCTTTTAATTAATTTTAATTTAATTGCCCTGGTTTTCGCACTTATTTATTTCCTGGTCATACAGTTTCCTCCTATTATTAATATTATGGCTGCTGATCAATCTCAATAACATTTATTTTTTACATATTTTTACCTGTGTATATCAACGTCCTACAAATTATCTCTTGCTTGGTCGAATGCAGACGGGACGGATTAGCGATTTATGAAAATCTTTGTATAGCTAAAGGAATTCTCTGATTGATCGATTGATTTTTCGTGTTTCCGGGCGCGTCAACTGCTTTGGTCATTAGTCCCGTAAGTGTAGTGCATGTTTTTCTCTCGCGAGGTGGCGGTAATCTTCCCCCGCTGGATGGCGAGATCCGGCGCCGACCGACCCTCGGCTAGTGGGGTTTCCCCCTAACCAGGACTCTCCTACCAACGGGGCACCGCCCCAGCCGGGACAAGCTCTAAGCTCCCGACCGGTCTCCCGGAATATGTGGTAGTGTAGTGCATGTTAGTGTAAGTGTGTGTGTGTGTGTGTGTGTGTGTGTGTGTGTGTGTGTGTAAGGGGAGAGGATAGGACAAGGAAGAGGAAGGACAGATCGCGCGCGGTCCGTGGCCCGTTTGGTAGGGTACTGCTCCGGCAGTCGCCTGGTGTTGATCGGAGAAACTACGGAAAACTACTGATCAGAGCAGCCGACCGCAATTGTTCATACCCTTGAAAGACAAATTTTTGTCGAACACGGATCAGTTAATATATTTTAAAAAAATCCTCTCAGTGAGAGACGGTCTCGCTCTAACAGGAAACATATCAGTATGGGACCATGCCAACTAAAGCAAGTACTGGCAATGGGGGAGGGGAACGGTCCTTCTTTTTGGACACAAAGGCCACCTCCTCTGAAAGGTGAAAGGACAGTTGTTGCTTCCTCTGTACCCCTTCAGCATGGGGGAGGGGGCGGTACATGGCTGGAACGCGTTGCGTGTCGGCTATGTTGTCATATCCTGTCGTCGTATTCCATCACGATGCTACATCATCTGCTGAGGGCTTACTAGCTAAACAAAGATATTTAAAATACAAACTAGAAAATTGTTGGATTATTTTCAGTGTTTCGTATGAACATATCTGTTTCAGTGAACATTATTGCGAGCCTGTTAGCTGTTGTGAATGCAGCGCATCTAACATTCGGAATTTTTCTGATTTTGGGGGCAAATGCGGTAAGTACTTTGTGTTTGTTGTTTTATATTTTATCCACATAGAATTATAAATCATTTTCTTTCTCACATACAGTTTTTGCCAATTTTACTTTCTCGCTACCGCCTACGCAGTAGAGAGATGTTATGCTGCGAGGAAAAGCGGGAAATTTTCGTCAAAAGAACTTGTATAATTACGGAGCCCTGGTAACGGAAAAGTGGGTAAATCCAGTTGCTAAATTTACAAAAACTCCTCTAACACGTGGTACATCCAGAATTCACGTTTTCTGGATCTTGATACCGAAAAATCGATTGACGCCAAAACGTCTGTTGGTCTGTCGGTCTGTCCGTCGGTTTTTGAACAACGCTAGCGACTAAACGGTTCAGCCGATTTTCTCCCAAATCGACATTCTACAATTTATCTGGCTGATGTTCCGGCCCGGAAACCGATATTTTCATTTTGGAGAGGCACTTTACATAAAGCCTCTGGGACATATTACAAATTTGAAAGAAATGACTCCAACATTTTTTATTAAACTTCGTTATTCTATAGTGTGAAGGGTATTTAAGGGAATAGTGCAAGTTTCATCTTCATTGTTCGTTGAAAACCCAAGTTTTTTGAAAATTGCAAAAGTTCAAAATTTTTTAGGTGTCTCCTACATATAAAATATTAGGTCATGTGTCTCGTAAAGATAGATTTTGAAATAAGGTCATGTATAATTTTCTGAAAATTTAAGTACTGTTCGCGTAATTTTGTGTGACAAGAGGAAATTTTTAATTTTGTTTAAACATTTTTCTCAAAAATGACACTAACAATTTTCATGAAATTTTGACCTCGAATAGCGTGTAGGACGCTTAAGTGAATTGCGTAGGTCTTGTATTAGTTGAAATTACTGTCTTTTGAAAATTTAAAAAAATGAAAATTTTCCGTTCTCTTTCTACCACTTCAATTGTGAAGATACAACTATTTTTCTTAATGAACTCTGTTCATGGAAAACAGACCTTTAAATAAGGTCCTGTTGAATTTTTCGAAAATATTACTATTCTTTGTATAATTTGGAATCAGACATAGTCGTCTGCTTCGAATTTCCCACGCATCGTGAACGTAATATGAGAAGTAATTCCAGGAAGTTGGATGCTACGTAAGTTTGAATTTGCATGTTATTGCATATTTCTTTGTTCTTTTCTTTCATGCAAGCTTTTGGTATACGTTTACAAATTAATCTGATTAATATCAATAATCAATGTTAAATACAATTTGTTTTGTGTTGAACCATTCACAGCGTTGCCAGGTGGCTTGGAGAACCTCATCTTCAAATGTCACTGAAGCCATCTAGCTCCCACATCCTCTGGTCCTCTTTTGTAGTGTTCTTAGTAACTGCAGTAAACCAGTGTTCTGGCGTCACTTTAGAAATACCATGCTTGAGAAGTTCTTAAAAGTGCTAAAAATGTATTTAAAATGTTCAATACCACCCGCTTGCTTCAAATTATCATGAAAAAGGAGTTTTGAATACAATTGTATCTATTGGGAAATTTTGAGGTCAATTGTCGGCTAGCTGATTGTATCCACTATGCCTATGGCTAGTTAAATTCCCAAACTTGGCGGGTAAGAGTGACGACCATGACGCATTTTCTTCCCAGCAACTAGCAATCGCCATCGTTTCTTCGTCGTACAGCTACAGAAACTGAGACAATTTTAATGGAGAGCTACATCTCGATTTTTTCTCCGTCCGGGAATTCAACCCTGGAACCTGTTTTGAATACGATGAAATGTTTTTTTGCTTAGGTGAACGTAGTGATGGAATGAGGGACGTGCGTGGCTGTGTGAGTTGTGATGTTCGTTCTCTCTCTGGATTCGGTGGTGTAACGGTCAGCGTACCGAACTGTTGTACCCGAATTTGCGGGTTCAATCCCGATCGAAGCCGTGGATTTTTAAGGGCGAAAAAATCCTTCGTACGCCTTCCTACGGAGGGGAAGTAAAGCCGGCTGTCCCATGTTAGTAAATTTACTGCATGTAAGATCCTCAAGCCTAAAAGAAGCCTCTGAGCAAAATTGAGATCCGCCTGTTTCGTCGCCCAAGAAAATACCGCCTTTCTCCGCTAGGTGGTGAAAGGAGCGTAGCGAAATTTGCGTGGTTAGACGGAAGAGCGGGTCTGATGGCCCGAGTCTCGCCACGTAAAATAAGGCACTAACTAACTAAGGGGTGAGAGAACGGTGTGCGGTCCAAGTTTGCACTGCTTTGCTGCAACTGGCTCAGAGTAGAGAGACAGTCAAACACCAATTCCGTTGACAGCCGTTTATTCCACGATGAAGAGTAGAGAAATATCTAGATACAGCTTACAACTATTTGTGCCTCCCAAATTTTTTATGACAATCATTTATTTATTTCAGCATTTGCACAACGTTTCGTAACTAGTTTTGTTACATCATCAGGTGCTAAACTTAGTGAGGGAACGCTATCCCATTGAATTATCTCTACAGCAGAACATTCAAGGAAACATTATGAAATACTACACTCTCATTCAGTTGATACCACATAACTAACCGTTACGAACAGACACTCCATTCAAAGTTTGAATGATACCAACGGGTGTATGAATATGTAATCTGTGTGTAGTATTTCATAATGTTTCCTTGAATGTTCTGCTGTAGAGATAATTCAATGGGATAGCGTTCCCTCACTAAGTTTACCACCTGATGATGTAACAAAACGAGTTACGAAACGTTGTGCAATTGCTGAAATAAATAAATGATTGTCATAAAAAACTTGGGATACTTTTATTTGTAAACGTATATTGAAAATCAAGAAGAAATATTGATTTATTTGTGCCTCCACCCTCGTAGGGCGCCTTCGCTTATATACCCGCCGCTTCGCGGGTGACGAACAGCCACGTGCGGCCGGCAGGCGCCAGGCAGTCGCCTGATGGAGGATCTGTACTTACGCGGTTGTTCTCACTTTTGAGAGAACTTTCTGGGTGACTCCACGTGTACACTTGTGCTCACGTGCCCAACATTTCACGTGCCAAGTGTTCACGTGTTTGAGTGGATTGGCAAGATGTATCTTAACCGCAATTCACTGTGTGCTGTTCCTTAACGCTAAACAGTATTTATTACAACTTTTAGAATTTCTAGGTGCTTCCCGGTTCACCGGGATCAGAAACTCAGTGCATCAACTGATGTCACTGCAGCGCCACTGAACGGGAGGTCCTACGTTCGAGTCCTGACGGCGGCAGGGTTTTCGTCACTAGCTTTCCAGCTAGGTCGAATTCAGTCGCTGTCTGGAGGAGAATTCTAGCGGCCGGCTGCTCTGATCTGTAGTTTTCCGTGGTTTCTCCGATCAACACCAGGCGAATGCCGGAGCAGTACCCTAACAAACGGCCTACGGACCACGCGCGATCTTTCCTGCCTCTTCCTTGTCCTGTCATATTCTCTCCCCTTACACACACTTGCACATGCACTACATGCACAAACATGCACTACACTATCGCATATTCCGTGAGACCGGTCGGGAGCTTAGAGCTTGTCCCGGCCGGGGCGGTGCCCCGCTGATGGGAGAGTCCTGGTTTGGGGAAACCCTACTAGCCGACGGTTGGTCGGCACCGGATCTCGCCATCCAGCAGTGGAAGATCACCGTCATCTCCCAAGTAAAAAAACATGCACTGCACTCACTAATTGACCTAATCTGTTGGTGCGCCCGGAATCACTAACCAAGCAAACTTTTCCGGGTGCTGAGGTTGCTGGTGCGCAGCTGCGTGATGTAACTGGTGTGCGCATGCGCAGCGGGAGCGCGGGGCGGCGCCGCGGAGGGCGTTGGCGCTGGTGGCGCTGGCGGCGCTGGCCGCGGAGACGCTGCTGCTGTTCGCCGCCCTAGGGCTGCTGCGCTCCCGGGGCGCGCTGCCCGGCGCCCTGCCGCTGCTGGGCCTCGTCGCCGCCGCCCTCGGTGAGTGCCCTTCAAAATCTAATCGACATGAACAAAATGCCAACTACAGTCCAGTCCGGTTATAGTGAACTAACATTTTGGTTCACTATATCCGGTGTTCGCTATATCCGATGTTGGCTATATCCGATGTTGGCTATATCCGATGTTGGCTATATCCGATGTTCGCTATGTCCGGTGTTCGCTATTTCCGATGTTCTTTATATACGATGTTCGCTATATACGATGTTTGCTATATCCAATGATAGCAAAATTAAATGAAATTTCTCAACAATTTCTTTTATCAATATACAGCAAAATTCATTAACAGCACGAACTGAAAATTTCAATATCTTCATTTGTACGTAAAAAATAAAATAAAATTGTATGTTTCGTACTTTTTTTATTAAATCCTTCTTCAGAATTCGTGCTCTCTCCGTGTTTGTGTATTGTTCTCTGTCTGTAAATATCGTAATGCTGTCTCGGCACCTTTCAATGCTTCTTGCACTGTTGGAATACCATCTCATTCTCCGCAGGCCCTTCCAAATGCCTAATAACATACGTGATCCAGTTATTAATTTCCAGGACTTATTTCCTACGTTCACTATAGCCGAGGTTTAGCTTAACTATAACCGAATCTTGTTATGCTTATTTGTAATGTAAGTAAAATGGGACCAGAGACCTAAGTTCACTATAACCGAAGGTTCACTATATCCGAGTTCACTACAACCGGAGTCGACTGTATTCAAAATAAATATTTACAGTTAATTCTAAAGGCTGAATGAATCATCTCCAACAAATAGATACATGAAGAATTACAAATAGAACTCATTAAAACAGTTATCATTAATCAGTCTTCTAATTTCTTCAACTCTTTCAAATTATTTTCTTTATCAACATTTCGATCTGGAAAAAAATATCACTTCAAACGAATCGTTCCCGCGTCCCCAAATATATATTTCAACCTCAATAAATAATTTTCTACATTAATTCTAAATAAAACCTTCTCTTAAAACTCTAGATTTATAATAAAAATTACTAAATACTTATTAAAATCTAAATTTACTCGAATATATTATTAAAATAAAATCATAATTACCAATAATTATTACATGAATTCTAGCATCTCCGAAAAGTTCTGTATAATTGTATGCAACATCTTCAAAAATTTTATAAAATTGATCAGGAAATTAATATATTTAAAAAAATCGAATTGTAATATAAATAAACTAGTGGCGCAACAGAATGGCACGGACTTTCTGCTAGTAATGTTCTTAAATTTCCTTGGTGTGGACTGGTTTTACGGTCTTCCACATCCTCCTGCCAGCTGCCATCTATCGTAGCCCAAAGTATTTTTTTTTTACTTTTTCACCATTTTTCTGTTTCCTAATAGTAGAACCGAAATATATTTTTAATATATATTTAAGAAAATTTGAGATGAGTAAAAACTCGTCCTAAATGGCAATTTTCACTGAAAAATTTGGAGTCTTTTTTAAGAAAACGGCTTTTAAGCGTTACTGTAAATGCGAAATTCAAAGCTCTTTTTCACATGGAATCTACTGAGTTTTCGAAGAACTTCATTTCAAATTATTTGAAGCACTTCCACTCACAAATGCAATAACAAATGCACATCGGTGGAAGGGTCCATATTAACAACGTGAGAGATAGTTCAAAAAATACATTTGTGTAAGTTTTAAGACAAAAATATGCACTAAAATGAACTTTACGCGACACAGTGCAATTAGCACTATACATTGAGAAAGTTTGATGAAAAAATGTGGAGCCATTTTTGAGAAAATGACGTTTGAGCGTTTCTGAAAATGGGGAATTTTAATATTAAACGAGAAAATAAAAATGGGTGTTCTTGGAGTATCGAATTTGAATTTTTTTCTTAATTCTAAGTGATTCGTAACGTTCTTTTTCAAGTTTAGGATACTTTTCTTTTGGCATTAACACAATAATAATATTTTATTTATTTGCACCTGTGTGCATTATCCGGCGGTCGCACACACACGTCTTATCATATTACAATAGGAATCTAGTGGTGCTGCAATATCACGGACTTTCTCGCATTATTTGTAAGAGTTACGTATTGTTATAATAGTAATTCTACACTGATAAATGTTTCCAACTCGCAAATATGTTCTGCCGGCTGATTATTTACTAGTGAATGGCAATCAATCGAGAAAAAAAAATTAGAACAAATTTTCACAAATTTCTTATTGCATGAACGTCGACACTGCACGTGGTGCAGTTTGCACGCCGATAGATAGCAGCTGCGAAGAGGTGGGGAAGCCAAAAAGACACCCCACTCCGAAGAGAATAGGAAAGTACTTGTTCGAGAAAGTACTAGCCATTCTGTAGCACTACTAGTTCGCTTTGGTTCTATTTCGCGGTAGGTTAATGGATAAACAAACTTTTCCTGTTCGTCAGAGGGAATTTTAATGTTCTTTTTTGTTTCAGTGACGAGTGTTGCCATTATCATATTGAAAACACGATCATATACTGCAATGGATGCCCTGCCCACAAGACTGTGAAAAAGCAACGAATCAAGCGGGGCCTAACGACCTACTGAACGGGAATTCAGAAGATCGCTCAAACTGTTGTTGAAGGAAGATTTTAAACATTTATCTCCAGTCCTTCTGGTGAATTTGATACATTACATCAGAGACAATGCCCATTGATAAACGCATAAACGATGCAAATGAAAATGTGAATGTGTGGTTTTATCACTATAGTCCTGTTGTTTTCACGGGACTAAATTTTGTACAAAAAAGATAAATACACTTAAACTTTTTTACATCAAAACTGCCTGTTTGATTTGCTTTTCATCACCAAATCAAAAACTAATAATAATGATAACAATAATAATAATAATAATAATAATAATAATAATAATAATAATAATAATAATAATAATAATAATAATAATAATAATAATTGGAAGAAGAATCATAATTAAATTCCATATGAACATGGATAGTGTCTGTTATTGTAGGTTATCAATGTGTTACAGTATCGCTTTTTTTTTTGTATCTCGTAATCTAGTTTTATGATTTTGTAGTTCTGTTTCAAACCTTTTCGGCTAGAATTCACGAACTTCAGTAGATTTGAAGGAAACATCCATCACAAACTTTCAGGATAACCAATTTATTAGCAAAGTATACAGTTCGAATTGTCTCAGGGCAACATCTATCCCCACTGCAGCAATTGAGACCGTGAGATCTTATGGTTCGATCCGCCGATTTTCGATCCTGGATACACAGATTGATTTCAGCTGCTCTGGAGGATAATTCCTTCGGCCAGCTACTCTGATCGTTAGTTTTCAATGTTTCTTTCAAACAATATCAGGCGAATGCCGGAGCAGTATGGCGAATGCCAGATCGACGGGCGTTTATTCATTTTGGAAAAAATCATAGGAATAGTTCAGACGTTACTGTTGTTCACATAGACCAGACGGACAGATTGACGGACAGACGGACCAGACGGACGTTTTGAAACAAAACATTTTTGCGGTATCACGGAACCCCAAAACATTTAATTCCGTTGAAATCTTTATATCATTTTGTTTATTATCACGTTGGAATTATTAACATATTGACAATCAGGAATGATTTGTCTTTCTATCTCCAAGTTTTACTGAAACCGATTTTCCGCAGCATTACATAACTTTCTTTATATTACGTATACGAGAAAGTAAAAATATCAAAATTAAAAGTCAATAGTAAACAAGGGCCTTTTGAAGTAAACAAATAAAAATCACCCAGCCAACACACTGTTTGTAAGGTTTAGTTAACTTTTTTCGTGAATAGATTTTTTTAGTATTTTTGTTCAAATGACACAAAACATACTAAACTTATATTCACAGTGAGAATTTAAGAAAACAAAACATGGCGTACTTACGAACATGTTCTAAAATCTACTTCTTTACGAAAACTGATATTCTTGCTGTATAAATTATATCCAGCGAATACTCGACGTATGTACAAATCACAGCTTAATTAGCCTGAACTGTATATGTGAAATGTTTTCAATTAACTGTTCCAGCCCAAGTCGATGCATTCTTCCTGTTCTGCATTTCCAGGATTAAGTGTGTTTTCCTGTTTTGATTACACCATCTTGTCCTCGGTGGACCAGCATTTCTTTATCCGGAAGGTCGGTAATTCAGTATATTTTGGGGATTATTTAAGGCGCTGCAAGCATTAAATGTTCCTTCGATCTACTTTTGTAATCAATTTAAATTTCTGTTATTGTGCACGTAATTCTAACCTTATTTTGGCATTTCCTAGTCCCGTCTAGTAGTGTGTACATTTTTCTCATAAAAAAATTGATTTTTGATGTTTCGATGTGTATAATCTTTAAATTTAAGTGCTTACGAGTAGTGTGGGAATAGCCATACGTTTACAAAAATGTGTTTATTTCTCTAATTTTTCTTTTGAGATATCGTCTTACAGACCCTCATATTCTTTGGAAGTGACTTATTTGGTTTGTTAGCAATGTTTTCGTCTTCATTGTGAGTATCCTCTCAGGAGAGGTATACATCACGAGAGTCCTTGACAGATCTTTTGGGCGACGATAGCTTGCAGCTACCAAGAGGATGGGAAAAAACGAATAGTTAGCCCTCAGTGTCTAAGTCTTTTACCTTGCAAAACGTGAGGTAGGAGATTATGTTTTTTATTTTGTTAATATTGTTATTAGTAAGAAAAATCTAAGTTTTCCACCTCGAAATATGTAGTGAAAAATTTTCACAGCCAAAAAAAACACGAAATTTGAACTATGAAAATTTAGAGAATTTTCGGGCTTTGCGAAAGAACAATTTAATGGTTTTTCTTGGTACAAAAATGGTTATGTACAATTTTAACACTAGAAAGACGGAGGTGTGTCAATTGAGCCATTTCTGAATTTTCAAAGCTCTCGTTCAGGAACCTTTTAATTTCTGGGACTGAAATTCCTTGATTTTTAATGATTCTCTATCTCAATGATCTGGTAAGGTTTTAAAGATGTACTTTTAATATTTCTCTTCAGTTTTTGAAATTTACCTTTAGGGACGGAAGTGGGTCAATTGACCCACTGTAGATGGAGCCATCTGTTTTTCACGAACAATGCCACGGGACAGTTTCGTAGACATAATGAAATATCTGCGCTTTGATATAAGAGAAACAAGGGTCCAAAGGAAACATTTGTACTGTCTCACTTCTGAAATATGAAACCAATTTACAGAAAATTACTTTTCTTGCTAGAGGCCCACAGCATACTTGACGGTGGACGAACAGCTTTTCCCCTCCAAGTGTAGGTGCCCTTTTACACACTATATGAGTAATTAACCAGATAAATATGGAATTAGATATTGGATTCTTACAGATTACGTTGTGAATCGTTTTTCTTTTGGGAGAAAGATTAAGCTAAGCCAGCCAATCGATCATTAGGTGACCATGTTGCATTGCGTTTGCTGATCAACTTCTGGATAAAGGATGAAATATGACAATAAACAGTATCTTTACACCACTGAGGCTCTCCAAAGCATTGCAAAGAAGAAACACAGTTTTAATAGGTTGTTTAAACCTTTTAATACAACCTTCAATGTACATTCATTAAAAAACATTCTCATTTTATATTCATTTTCTTGACTACCTCAAGGATCTTAAAGTACAACTTTAAAATTTCTTCACTTCAATTTTAAAAAAATTAAAAATAAAAATATATAAACCTTTGGAATTAAAAAAGTTTAGAACTTTCTTATTCTGATTTTATATCAAGTATATACATTCCATTATTAAAAAGCAGTCTATTTTAAACCTTTTATGACTTACACCTTCTTCTCTTCCAGTTCTTCCCCACCACCACTATTGGGTGAGCTTCCACTTCCCATCATTCTACAAGATGGCGGCCACCCTAGTATTTCATCATTGGATCATATCCGGTTTCATTTTAAATGTTTAGGTGTTATCCACGTTGCTTGGGTAGTAAGTTATTTCAATGTTTTTGCAAAATGTTATCATTGTATTATTCATTTCACTTCTTTTGCCTATTTTGTTCTTTATGTCACTGTTCCTCTTTATGTTAATCACTCAAATTTTCCTTTTTGTTAGAGACCTACTGAGGATGGGAAAATATTGATCCCGAAAGCTACTTTGGGCATAAAAAATGTATTATTTACTTTTTATTGTGGTTTGATTATCCCCATATCTATATTATTTGCAAGTATTAAAGTAAAACATAATACTTTTTGAATGTTGACAATCTTGTTGTAAAATATCACGTAATAAACTATTCTACTCTAAAAGTAAATGCAACAAATTAAATCAATATTTGAGAAGAAATAGAACGTGGGTCAATTGACCCAGACCTGTTCTCCTAGGTATGTGTGTTTTTCCGTCTTTCTAGTGTTAAAGATCACAAAAGTCTCTAGAAATGTGCGTTCTAATTTTTTCATGCAAATAGAAACAGAACTACGAGTTTTAAAATTTCTCTAAATTATCCTTTTTATTCTGAAATTGACCCAAATTACTAAGGGTCTTTTTGGGGTTTCTAAGCTCATTATCAATAAAAATAGATGAAATATTAATGTTTTTAACACTTTAAGTCACATTTGGCGTTTCTGGTAGGAGTGGATTCGATCTCTAAGTTCTGCCAAATAACACAATTTACTTGCATGAAAAGATATGCAATATAATAAAATCATGTGTGTTTTTTTATTTTTATAATAATAATTATTATTGTTATATTATTATTATTTCTACTATTATTAACCATAATTACAAGAAAGACTACCCAGTGCATACAGGAATGTTGTGAACAATTTTGTAAAGTTTTTCTTGAAACAATCAATGATACAATCACTGCAGATGATCACCGTTCATACGAATGGGAAACGTAAATAAATAGCATTGCTAACAATATTGTGACCACTACAACCTTTCCTGATTGTTGAGGCTGCAAAATAGCTTGCGTTTTTTTGGAGACCATCTGCAGATGTTCCGTGTTGAAGAACAAGACGCCTGCCATTTTTCTACTCTCTTGACACAAGGGAACATTTTGAGAGCCAATTATTTAAGAACTATTAGTTAACCTCAGCATCAGAATTATTGAGTATTGAATAAGTTGTCAGTATTACCTTGTCTGAGCGGAAAGAAAATAGTTTTCTCTCGTAATGCGTGCGTGAGAGCTAAACTTGCGCGCCAATAATCCTGCCGGAGTCGCAATACCAACCCTACACAATTGAATTTTCTGTCAGTAGCTTAGATACTGTAATATATTACACGTGGATGAAACACGTGTGGACATTTTATGTAAACCCTGTGAACGTAAGTGGAACTATAGGAGGATGTGAAAAATGGAGAGACAAGGGGTCTTTGAAAAAGATGTGACATAAAAACCAAGTGTGAGAGAGAACGTTTTTGGCTGTTTTAGACAAATCAATGTTTTAATAGTAAGAGATGTTTTGTAATCAAATGGTATTCGCTGAAGGAAGCGAGCCAAGAACTTAGACAAATTGAACTGGGCGCTTAAGTTACGTGAGGAAGAAGCTTACGTGATATGTGAACCAAAAACAACCGAGAAGATAGAAAGCTAAGTCACTTATGCACTGATGTAATAAAACAGTTTTATTAGTTCAGTTTTACTGTTCATGTAGACAAACGATTAATACAATTTTATTTGTTCATCATAGAAACGTCTAATATTTTTTTGGTATAGTAATTTTAGCTGATTATACGAAATATTCTTATTCAATTCGTCCAATGATTTCCGTATGGAAATATTCAAGAGGCCATGTCCAGAGAATTGGTGTTTTATTATGTTGATGTATCGGCCATATTTAAAAATTTATTTCGGTACGTCACAATACATGTGCATTAACAGCTTTCTACTTAAGTGAGGCGAGTCGCTGCAAAACTGTTGCGGCGGCCTGCTTTTCAAACAAAGCGATCCCATCGCATCTTTATTTAGAAAGACGATAATTTGGAAAGAAGAAAGTTTGATTCTCGGACTGTCTTCAATATGAAATATTGTCTTTCTCTGGTCGTCTCGTCGTGTCCGTCCAGTGGCGCGCTCAGACGCCATTCTTAGAAAGTAATTCAAAAATTTAAAGCAGTTCAGCCGCTCCAAGACGTTTCATACCAGAAATATTTTGCCTCCCTCGCCATGTTTTTACAGAAAAAGAGTCCAAGGCGGGATGTTTGAAATGTACGCCCTTTGTTGTTAATTAGCGCTACAGAATTGCTATTAATAAGTAAATTACAAGTCCGGCACCAAATTTGAATTAATTTTGTCCGCTTATGTGCCAACACTGACAAATAAAAGAGCGCGGGCCGACAAGAAGAAGAAGGCAAAGGAATTTTTCCTATACTTATGTTGATGAGGCTATGTAGTTGATATATTCATACTTTCAAAGCAACTCTGATGAATACCACTTTCTTATTGATGATTTTATGGCACATTAGTGTCCAGAGAGCCGCACAATGTAATCAGGCATCGTCTCCTTCCAACGTAGGGAGAAGGCATGTGGGATAACGGTCAGCAAATCGAACATCGATGGTTATTTATTTTATTTTATTTATTTATTTTACGTCAAAAAACAGTTCAAACTGCGAATGACGTGCTATTGGGAAAAATGAATTGTGTGCACGTTTTCAAAATTCTGTGATCCCTACACTAAGTCATATACTACTTAAATTTTAAAAAACCAACAACAAGAACCCTCCCATGCAATAAAATCTATTTTCAAGGAAAAATAAGTAATAAATTTTGGCTCTTATCCATGTTGTCCTTCGGAATAATACTTCCTGCCGCGACAACATGGAAACGATAATTTGAATAATTGTATTTCCCACTGAATTCTAGAAGACGTGCACAGAAAATGAAGTTACATTTATGTTCAGAAGCAAAACAAGGGGCCATCTCAGCATTTGCTCAATGGATCAGGGAAACTGGACGAAAAACCTGATCGAGATGGGGGTCATTGACCCGGAGGCTGTAGTACAATACTTGTTACAGGTTGTTTATACACATTTATACAGTCCAAATGGTAAATAATGCATTATGTATCATTGTGAAAATTAATGTTACTTTTCTTGTGATGCTCAGTATAGTCTCTAATTGTATAGAAACAGTTATGCAGCAGAAACGATTTCACTTGGGATTTAAACTTTTCTATCGAATTTAATCGTTTAATGTCGTCTGGCAAAGTGTTGTAAAATAATGTACATGTATTGTATGTGAATTTTTTGTATCGAGCTGTTGATACTGTCACCTGATGAATATGATTTCTACGTCGAGTGTTATAGTAATAGACACCGACATTTTCAGAAAATATATTCCCGCCCTTAAGCAAGTCATTTTTGACAAAAACAACTGATTCGTAAATAAACAGACAAGGTAATGGTAAAATTCCTAGATTAATGAAGAGAGGCTTACATGAATCACGTGGGTGGGCTTTGGTTATTATTCGTACGATTCGTTTTTGTAATCTAAAAGTCTGAGAGCGATAAGATGTATTTCCCCAGAATATTATGCCATATCTCAGGCGGGAATGAACATTCGCAAAATATATACAACGAGCAGTATGAAGGCTGACTGAATTTGAAAGAATTCTGAACGCGTAGCATAATGAACTTAATTTTGTGTTCAATTCATTTAAATGGACGTTCCATTTAAGTTTTGACTGAATTGAGAGACCTAAAAATGTTGTTGCCTTAACATCAGTCAATGGTACACCGTTCATTTTCAATGGAGCACAGAACTGTTTATTTGAAATGGAAAACTGCATTAAAACCGTTATGGTTTGTTTTCGAAATGCAGAATACAAACAACTCGTTTAAAAGACTGTTGGTATCGAAACAGTTGCACGTCTCAGTATTTAAACAGCTGTTGACCCCATTCAGTTGTATTAAAGAAACGAATACCTACCAGCAATACACTCAAGTTTTGACAATTTCTTACATAATGCTGGATCGGTCATACCAGATTGTTTCAGTATGAAATGTCAAGACTGAAGAACGATGCTATTGATTCATGAAAGAAACTAGTGCTGCAACAACAGTACATACTTTATGGCGTTATTGGAAACAGCTACATAACGTTGAAATATTGCAATTTCTGAGTTACTAACACCTCAGCTATTACTTGAAAACCTCCAATTCAACCAATTCAAACAAATGCCTGTGACGCATATCTGCACTGATTTCAATAGTCAGGAGCAGCAGACATTTCTTACTTTTACAAATGCAACGAACCTGAATAAATTTAACTAACATTATTCGCAGCAAAGTATTCAGAAGGAAGCAACGTAGTATTGCCAGCACAGAATTGCCTAAATTGAACTAAGTACAATTCATTTGGTATGTATGCTTGGCAAATATTTTCTTATCAATTCTTTTCAAAAACGCTTATTTCCATCTGTATTCAGATTTTACCTTGTTCATGGGTTAGGCACGGTACATCATACACAGTTGATAAATTACTAACTCTAATACTAAAAGAAATAAATTACTAATGTTCTACGATTTGAAATATTTAGTTAATTTACAATCGCCATATTATATTTCTTTTTATTTAAAAAAAAATATATATATATAATATGGCGATTGTAAATTAACTAAATATTTCAAATCGTAGAACATTAGTAATTTATTTCTTTTCATATTATATATTCACTGCACCTTATACGAAGTGCAGGAAAGTAAAACTTTAAAATTTATAATAACCTGATTTAGTATTTTAATTTCCAATATTTTTATTAGCTAAACTGTCTGTGGTCAAACTGACGTAACAAAATAAACATTTAAAATAGTAAAATGAACCCTTTAGGGTTCTATAGCCAAGGGACAGCAACATATTTATTATGTAAAACTATAAAATGTATCGTTCAGTTTTGGAAACTCTTGTATAATTTTAAACTCACAAAATGTTTAGCCAAAAAGGGAACTTAATTTTATAAAACAAACGGACCTTTCGTTCAGTGAATATATGTTCTATACCTGGCAACACGGACAAAAATATGGATTATCAAATAAATTTCAAATGATTTTTAAATTTGTAAACGTATAACACAAGCTCGACTGTAAATTAATCCGCTTTATCTTATCACCGCCACCATCTCTCCGTTCAATAATGAACTTCTAATATATCCATTACTGCATTGTTAGGCAAATTTCAATTAAGTTTTGCGGATTTTTTGAAAGAATATACATCAATACATTGAGAATACAAATTGTAGAATAGAGAAAGAATAGAATTAATATTGGTATTTTCAATAGTAAATTAAAATTAGATTAATTATTTTTCATATCGCTTGGATCCACTTCTGTTATCCGAAGATTTTTCTCGCGGCCCGTAGTTAGTGACGCACGTGTACAGCCGACTCCGGTTATTGTGAACTTATGCGGACTAACATTTTGGGTTTACTATACCCTAAGATGTCAAAATAAAATTGAATTTAACCATAACGATTGATATTAATATAGATAAATGCATTAGCAGCACGAATTGAAAATTTCAATATCTTTGTTTTTCCTTAAAAAAATATTTTCAATTGTTTGCTTCGTACATTTTTAAGTAATTTCTATAGATCGTTCTCCAGATTTGGTGCTCACTCCACACTTGATTCTGCTTTGTCTTCCGTCTAACAATCGTAATGCAGTCTTCACACACTTCGATGCCTCTTGCACTGTTGGAACACCATCCTTCTTTCCGAAGACCCTTTTTCTCGCCTAATAACATACGAGATGCCATCGGCAGGGGGATGGCGCAAGCGACTAGTAAAACTGATCGCTTTTCCGGGTGACACGGCGGATACTGCCCGGCTGTGGCACTCACGTGCTTCCTGTCGCCTACGTAGAGATCTATGCGCTTTGTTCTGCCGAGTATGAAGTAACAC
The DNA here is from genome assembly GCA_011170035.1 of Teleogryllus occipitalis. NCBI lineage: Eukaryota > Metazoa > Arthropoda > Insecta > Orthoptera > Gryllidae > Teleogryllus > Teleogryllus occipitalis. The sequence continues at coordinate 40,737 of BLKR01005292.1, forward strand.
TAAGACTGGAACTGAAGCAAACAATCGCGCGTCGCTGCCGCCTGTTGTAGCCCATGCAGATCACGGTCTTTGTTTCCGCAGAGAAACTGTGCGAGTCCGCTATCTTCATCTCAGGGGAGACTCCATCGATTATGCTATTTGGCCGACGATATTTTTTCATGCTGTCTAGTGCTGAATTTTGTGGCACTGAGACGATAATTTCTTTTCCAGGAGGGAATTCAATTTCAGGACGTATTCCCTTCGTTCACTACAGCGAAGATTCAGATTCACTATAATCGAATCTTATGCTTATTTATAATGTAAGTGAAGCGGGACCTGTGGCTAATGTTCACTATAACCGAAGGTTTGCTATATCCGAGTTCACTACCGGAGTCGTCTGAATATATTTCATTAAGCATTTCAAGCAGAAATTTCGCGAAAACTGCTCTTTTTTCAAACAAATGTATATTTTTTAATGAACTGATTTTTAGAATAGATTCAATTTCGTAGTTTCCAAATATTAAGTTTTCGCAATTTTCGAAAATACTGAGTTCAACGAAAATGAGACTTCTTTTCAGAGACCTTTCTTCTATCCGCGAAGAAAAATTAAAAATATAAAGAGGATTTTGAGAAAATATTTTTTTATAAATTGCGTATAATTCAAGGGCAAATTACGCAAAAACTATTCGTTTTTTCAAAAAGCAGTACAGGATCTTTTTTAAACATCTGAATGTTTACAATACTTTGTGTAAAGCAAAAATCTCTATCGTGAATTTTGTAGTTTTCAATTAATTTTCGTTTTTCGAAAAACCGAGCGATAGCCGATAATGCGACTAGCTCCATATTTTTCCCGTCCCTACATAATACGTGGAGAATATTTAAAGGAAAAAAATGTTTTTTGAAGATTTTTGATTCCTTCTATTTCATGCAGAATTACACGAAAACTACCCATATTTTCGTAAACTTGAACATGACCTGGTTTCAAGACATGTCTTTAAGGAACCAGTTTCTTTTAGGAAAAAATCTCTATCTTCAATATTATAGTTGTAACGATAAAAAAATTTTGAATTTTTGAAAAATAAGTTATTTCAGAGAAAATGAGAACTGCACCATTATCTTAAAGTCCTTTAGACCATCCAACAACAAAATTTAATCAAAAAATTTGGAGCTATTTTTTTAAATTTTGAAAATGTCCTTAGGGTTTCATGTAAAAGTACCCCCTATAATTACAACATCAGTTTCAAATTGCAGGGTCTGCAACTTCAGTCAGATCAATTGGGGAATATCAATTTTGGAGAAAATTGGCCGAACGATTTAGGCGCTTGCGTTGTGCACAGACGGACGGAAGAGCGGATAAACGTTTTGCCGTCAATCAATTTTTCGGTATCAAGAACGTACAAACATGGATTCGGGTTACACCACGTGTTGGAGGATTTTTTCCCTATATTTAGCAACTGGATTTACCGACTTTTTCGCTACCAGGGCCCGGCAATGAGAGATTTTGTGTTGAAAATTCTCTGTTTTCTGGCGCACGATCACAATACTTTCTTTTCTTACGTTAGTAAGGGCGAGAAAGCAAAAACGTGGTGGAATTTGTAGATGATCTTGGCTGTCCAGGTGACGCCGCGTCGAAGGCTGTGTTGCCGACGTTTCGACCATCTTATCGTGGTCTTCCTCAGGGCTGTTGTGCGCAGGCCCCCTCCCACCGTTGAGCGCCGGCCTCCCGATTGGCCGGCTGCTCCAGCCAATCACACCGGCCCCCACTACTATATATTCCCGAGCGCCTACCACACCTGCGCACAACAGCCCTGAGGAAGACCACGATAAGATGGTCGAAACGTCGGCAACACAGCCTTCGACGCGGCGTCACCTGGACAGCCAAGATCATCTGCATGACTCTGGCCGCGGAAGCCTACGACTTCACGTGGTGGAATTTGTAAGCAAAGTTTGTGATCGTCAATAAGAATGAAATAGATGATGTATTTGCGGTACAAAACTGAGATGTCAGAAAATGGAAGTATTTATCAAATTTAACTTGCGAAAGGTAAGAAACAAAATTTTAAACAAGAAAATGATAAAAATGCAAAACAATAAATTATTTCAGGATGGGGATGATCAGTTAGTTTACATACCAACTTCTTGATTTTTGGATTTAAGATATTGATATTTATTTACTTATTTTACTTAAAAACTGGGTAAACTGGATAATGAAACTTAAAATGCGCGCTTCATGCCGGCAGCAGGAGTAACCAAAGTTACGGCCAGAGTTCGCTAGCAGGACGCAGAAGTGACGCAAGTCAGATGCGCCCCAAAATCTCTCATTATGGTGAAGACAAACGACCGGAGAGGTTGTTGAGTTTCGTGAGATGGGATTGTGTGGAGGAGTGCTGTATTATTGGTCTCCGGTAGGATGTGGTTCTTCACTACAAATATGAGAGGAGGTAAATGGATTGATAATATGTGTACTTGAATTGGTTGTGGAACATTTGATTCAGGAGGAGAGGTTTTATTTATTTATTTATTTTTTATTTACGTCAAAAAACAGTTAAAAACTGCGTATGACGGGCTATGGGGAAAAGTGAATTGTGTGCACATTTTCAAAATTCTGTGATCCCTACACTAAATCATATACTACTTAAGTTTTGAATTTTGAAAGGGAGAAAAATAAACTCCCATGTAATAAAATCGATTTTCAAGGATAAATAGGTTGTCTGGTGTTCGAGGTGCGTTACAGATTGAAGGGAGAGGTGCGTGCGGAAGTCATTGGACGGGAGAGTGGGAACATACACTTGTTCATGAAATGGAGAATTAAGTAATTAATGTTGATTAATCTTGTTTAATTAACGGTTTTATAGTTGAATTGTGAGTGTTGGAGGTGTGAGGTTAGAAAATCAATCTCTCCTTAAACTGAGATGCATTACTCCAATTTTGAATTGTGAAAGTATTATAGGTGTAAGTCCTGACATTTGAAGTGGCAAGTGCCTTTTTCTGACTTCAGTTTTGCCAGATGTGTAATATTCTTTTAAATACAAGATGGTCTGTTATATTTTTCTAAGTTGAATACTTAAGGAGACTGATAAATGAACTTGTGCATATTTATGTATCAATTATCTATCACCAATATGCATACATGGATTGTGAACCAATTATTTATTAATGGAAATTGAGCTTGAAAAAAGGTGAACTTTTACTTTCATTAACTGGTACAGTTGACAATTACTGCTTGTGCTTTCTATTTGAAACTTATATTGCACTTATATTGCATTTGTAACTTATATTTTTCTTACTACAAGGAATGTCTGAAGAGTTGTTAATTTCTGTTAAGTTGGGGATGAGTTCTGCAGTTTCTGTGTTAGTGCAATATTTCATTGGAGATTGTCCCGTATCACAGATTGTGAAATAAATAGCTGGGTGGAAGGAGGTCAGTTACACAGCTATTTCTATTGCCATAGCGTTTGAGAAAAATGTTTATCCATGAATTCCTTCTCATAGTAATTTGTATAATGTGATTTCATAGCATCAAGAATTAGCATGTGACAGGATTGCTACGCGAGCCTGCAGGGTAAAGAAGGCAGAATGTTGCAATGATTACTTGTGTGAATGTGGCTATAACAACTTTGTGATTCTTGAGAATGTTGAGCTCAATTTCATTATTACTAAGACCTGGGACTTGTGTGTTGCAGCATTTAATATATCCGTTATTCCTGTATTCTTAGTCCATTACTTGCCTGGTTGTATTCTGATTCCATTCCGAGGCTCTACTTGAAGCTTAAAACTATTTTAAGCATTGGTTACCAGCTATTCGCAAAACTCCCTAGCGGGGGACCAGAGGCATCTATTTGGCATGTCCATTCCTGGATTACCTTCTCTACGACTTGCCTCGAGTCGCACCTACTCTCTAGAAAAGTAAAGAAGAATATCAATAGAGATGGTTAAAGAGTACAGGAGGAAGCACTTTCATAAAGTGAGAGAAAGGGAAGAGGAGGAAATTAATGTTAGCTCTAAAATCTAATAGCTTAGAGGTCGAAAACACAAGGATTCCCAGTGACCAAAATAGGACAGTTGAAAGCAATATAATAAAACGTAAGTGGAAGCAATTTCGTACTCGAAATCGAAAGACCCTTCGCGTTTATCCGGGCCTGTTGTCGTACTGCTCGCCTAATTCGCCACTCAACTGCCTTGCAGATAGGGCTATCATCTCGACAGAAATTCCAGCAGCAGCAGCAGCAGCAGCAGCAGGCGTGTATGAAATATGTACTGAAATAGACTAGTTTCGAGTATAAGGAAATACAAGCGACTTTTACTGTAGTGTATACGAAACCTTAAAAGGTTCTGGTTGCAGGTGATACTATTGGATGGCATGCCGACGCAGGTGCAGAAAGGCTTCGGCTGCATGAGTCTGCAGGCCGGTTCTTATCTAGTCACGGTATTAATGTTGGTGAGCAAATCAATTGCAATGCATCAAATATTTATTAATTTATGTTTATTAACTTAAAATACATATTGGATAAAACATATTTGGCACACAAATAACGTACAATATTATAATTAGTAGTGGTAGTGGCGGTGGTGGTGGTGGTGGTATTTACTACTTTTTACATTTCAAACGGTTTATTTAGCTTGCACTTTGTACAGCTAAATCTTGTAAAAAATTTATTTTATCAGTTGGAAATATATAATTGTGGGACAAAATAATGTATTTTCCCGTGTTAATTGTAACGATTACATAATATTAAAATTCTTCAATTTCTGTTCTACTAGAAATTCTCTATTTTCTTGAAAAGCCCTTAACGAAAAGTAACCAGTGTAAGTAAAAATATCTTCACTTCAGAAAATGCTCTAAAAATCGAGAGAATTTTTTATATTTTGAAAGTCATATACATAATAAATAATTGTAAATAAAATAAAGAACACAAATTCTATAACATTTTTCTGAACTGAAATTTTTTAACATTTTACAGGTTATCGATTTAAATGGCATTGTTGCTGTCCTGAAATCAATATTGAAAATAGAACCTACTGTGGGTAAGTCAATTTTTTGTTGTCGTTATTATTGTTTAATTTTATTTATTAGAGTTAAATGATCTAAGATGAAACATTTTTAAAACTTTATTGCTATTTATATATGTAATATACAGAAAGTATTCTAAGGCTGTGGAAAAATCGGTGATTTTTCGAGACAAAAATTCTGTGATACCGAAAACAAACAGAAGTCTTGTTCGAATGTAGTTAATTATTTTCTTTATCACGATTGGGTATAGGTCCGCTGTTCCGTATGACCACGCAAATTTCGCTACGCTCCTTTCACCATCTAGCGGAGAAAGGAGGTTTTATCTTCGACGACGAAACAGGCGATTTGAATTTAGCTAAGAGGCTTATTTTAGGCTTGAGGGCCTTTTACATACAGTAAATCCACTACATGGGACAGCCGGCTTTACTTCCCTTCCGAAGGAAGCCGTACGAAGGATTTTTTCGCCCTTAAAAATCTACGATTTTTATCGGATTTGAACCCGTACCTGAACCCGTGAAACTTGGGTATAACAGCCCGGTACGCCTAACTGTTATAACACCGAATCTCTTCCTTCCACCAGTACGTCCACCTGTCCGTCTGTCCAAACGTCTTTCCGACCATCCGTCCATCCGTGCGACTGTCTCTTCGACCGTCTGACCCTCTCCGAGCCACATCTGCCTCTAGTCAGTCTCACAAAGGGGACCCTGCTGTGTACTACAGCATTGTGCCCACGTAGACAGACCAGGTGGGCACACTGTGCCGGACAGCGAAGTTGCGGCCCACTGTGGCCGCTGCGGGGTCGCGCCGGGAGCGCGAGCAGTGAGAAAATGGACAGTGCCGGTAGGCGCCACCAGGGGCAGGGCGAGCGACGGCGCCTGCCCGGGGCACCGGACCTCGACGGGATAGCGGTCACCGGAGGGGGCACCTCCCCCCCCCCTTCTCAGCCACGGAGGCGGGAAGCGAAGAGGCTCGCCTCGGGGCATATGTAAGGGCTCCGGGCCGGAAAAGCGGACAGTACCTACACCACTCACTCACACTTAGCAGTACAACGCAAACGCGTGTGCATTGCAACACCCGATACACATGTATCGAAACCAAAACACTGACCTTCGGCTACGCCGTAAAAAAAAAAAAAAAAAAAAGAGCGGACAGTGCCCGTCTTAGCGAAGTGTTAGTGAGTCTAGTTAGCGAGTAGAAGTTCTGGTGATTGACTCCTGGTGATTTTCTGGTGGAACGGTATTTTCGGCTTTGTGAACGGTACATATCCTGGAAATTGATTTGACACGTCTTTGTATTTTGGATTGTGGATTTATTTTGCAATAAACTGATTGTCAAGAACTGTTGTTTCCGCCCCGGATTCCTTGTGCATAACAGTCCCCTTCGGGCCCCGTCATAAGTCTCTCCCCGCGCCCTCCCACCACCGCCTCCTCCACACGCGGCCTACTCTGCACAATGAAGAGTATCTCACCTGCCGAGAAACGCTGCTTGGAAGAAGAATGATTTCGCACGGGAGCGTCAAACGCTCTTAGTTCCATAGACGGATTTCAAAGCAATTTGTCACTCACACCGACAAACCGACTTGCTCTACTGCGCAGAAGGGTCAAAGAGAACGATGAGTAATACAATACGACTATCTCGTGTCAAGGTCAAGAAGACATAGGGACGTAATAATCTTACGAGCGTAATATTAGAATGTTCAAGAAGACAACTGAAAAAAACAAATGCGAACCCGTCCTGCGTGCATATAGTGGTCGCGGAGCGGTGAGACAGAAGGGCGTAGGACAAGGGAGGTTTTAGTCTACGTATGACACGTTCACTCAAACGTTGACTCTCACCGTGGCATTCACAAAGACACACACGGAACTGTCGACAGAGTTATTCTTGCCGTATTATGAACTTGGCATGCTCTCCCGTGCGATGTTACGGCGCTAATGACTTGTACAATTACGAGCAAGCACGGATCACACTCAGCGACACACGATCTGGTGACGTGTTTCGGCCGGAAGCGTAAAAGAAGCTGCCGAGGTTACGAATTAAACAGATATGACGTCATCAAGCCTCGCCGTCGTCATCGTGATTGAGGATGAATAGCTTGAGTTTTTTTCTGAAGATGTTTCGTGTTGAAAACAAGACTCTTGCCGCATTTTCCTCCTTTGACACAAGGGAAAATTCTGAAAGCCAATTATTTGAGAACTCTTAGTTAACCTCAGCGTTATAATTATTGAGTATTGAAGAGGTTGTCAGTATTACCTTGTCTGGGCGAAAATAAAATCGTTTTCTTGTAATTTTGGCAAGACAAATGTTGTGCAGAGGTGGCCCGCCAAAATGCTGCTCACAGAGTCTGCAATGCCGTGAATTAGACGCACTACCAACCTAAAAACTCCAACTTTCAATTCCAAGATAGGGGTCCGGAAAACAAAAACTACAAGAAAATGTAATGAACATCAATGTTACAAACAACTGCAGAAAATGTGAAACGTGTGACGAATCAATTAAACATATTATGGCAGGCTGTCCGGGATTATCAGACAAAGCCTATCTTGGAAGACACAGCCAACTCGCAGAATTGATTCATCAAGAACTTGCTTTTAAATAAGGGTTGGTTGCCTTTTCCACGCTATAGTACAAATATTGTCCAGGCCTTGTATTGGAGACAAAGCAGCATCACATTCTTCTTTGTCTCGAAGATTCCACCGGCACCACCACTGTGACCGATTTGTTATCATCGACAAAACAGTGGATTATAACAGGCCTAATAGCCTCCCCATTGATAAAACCAATAAAATAGTATCTATAATTCATATTGCAGTTCCTCTGACCAATAACTTCTAGAAAACTTACATAGTTGGTATATCCCTATCTCTAGAAAGAAATTAAAGAAAAAAAGTGGAGTTATTCCAAAAAAATGACATTTAAGTGTTTCTAAATAGGTGCAATTTCGAGCTCATTTTCACAGAAAAGGTTTGAGTTTTTGAGAAACTTTATACATCATCATTTCAAGCCTTTGAACTCACAAATGTAATAATGAATACCAATAATCGGTAAAGTAAATATTAACAATATGAAATAGATGCAAAAAAATTACACATTTTGAAATTTTTGAAATAGTAACTCTTATTGCAGAATCCAGGTAAAGAAAAAATGGATAAATCTTGTTCCTATGTATTGTAAATTACTTACTATATACTTGTGTAGCCGGAATCCATGTTTTGTGGTTACTTGATACCGAGGAATCTATTGACGCCAAAAGGTGTTTAGACGAATGTCTCCCACCGTATTTACAATGCGCGTAATTTCTGCGTGACATTAATGAAAACGAAAAACGTTTTCTCAAAAACAGCTAGAAATTTTCCCCTTACTTTTTCGCGGATAAAATAAGTCGCTTAAATTAATAGCACGGATATCGATTTCGTAGATCGCTCTGAATGTTCAAAATTTGAGTTGTAAACGTAATGTGGAAGACAAGTAAGTTTTTAAGCGTCGGCCCGAGATGGTATGACAGAGCAGTTGTCTGGTCAATTGGTTAGGCAAACGGCGAGTTAACTCGATGAACATGAGTTCGTGTCTCGGCGAGAAAAAAATGCTGGTAGAAAACACTTTTGCAGGTTTATGTAGCAGAGTAGTTTCACGGAGCCGTTAAAAATAATGCGAAAAAGTGTGTGTTGTATTATCACCACTAGTTTCTATATCAGGTCTCCACAATACGTTCTGTCAAAAATCACCCGTTTTTGCTGCAGAAATACACAAGTTTCAAGTTTCAAGTTTCAAATATACAATGAATATTACTCTGTATATACGTTCATATACAAGAAATTAAAAGAATTTACTTCACTTCACTTCACTTCACTTCATATTTATATTGTTAGAAAGTTTTTTCAATAAGTTTATGCGGGATAGAATGAATTCCTTTTCATAACAACTGAATCTGATTAATAATACTTCTTCTTCTTCTTCTTCTTCTTCTTCTTCTTCTTCTTCTTCTTCTTATGATTATTACAATAACTGAGACAAGACATGCTCAACTCCACCTTCTTGCAGAGCCGTTTTAACAGCATTGGGAACCTTGAGCCTAGGTTAATTTGAGTGCCCCCTAATCTTACTTTCATCGATCTTCCCTCCCCAATTTCGATGCTGAAATATAAAGAAAATCCTAGCAATTAAAAAAAATTAATCAAAATATTTAAATATTCATAGACAAGTTCTTTTTAAAAACTAAACTTTTCATCATTGATTGACATTTTCACATTAAGCAGCTACATTCCCTATCTATATATATAAAAGAAAGTCATGTTAGTTACACTATTTATAACTCAAGAACGGCTGTACCGATTTGGCTGAAAATTGGTGAGCAGGAAGCTTAGAGCCAGGAGATGGACATAGGATACTGTTTATTCCGTTCGACAGCGTTCCTGTGTGAGAACGCACGTTTTTGCACGTTTTCGCGTGATTTCGCATGTTAGCGGTCATTGTTGCCTGTTGTAACCCATTGTTGTAACGCCGCACTGATAACAGAAGGCGATAATGAAAGCCGCCTTTCGTTCGCCGTTATATCTATATATAGTCGTGTTAGTTACACTATTTATAACACAAGAACGGCTGTACTGATTTGGTGAGCAGGAAGCTTAGAGCCAGGAGACGGACATAGAATACTGTTTATCCCGTTCGACAGCGTTCCTGTGTGAGAACGCACGTTTCTGCACGTTTTCGCACGTTTTCGCGTGATTTCGCATGTTTTCGCGTGATTTCGCACGTTTTCGTGTGATTTCGCGGGTTTTCGTATGTTTGGGCGGAACGGAGTTCTCTGTTAAGGCGGAACAGAGTTCGCCGGGTCAGCTAGTTATAAATATTATCCAGTAATGCACAACATCACTCCGTGCTAATTTTTTGATCGACATCACTCCGTTATGCCATTGTTTTGCATAAACTTTAATTATACATCACATTTATATGTTTTTAATTTTAATTTTGAAAACTTTATTATTAAATCATTGTTTTAAGAAGTGTCGGTGGCCTGGGCCCGGGCCCTTCTGGCGTATGCCTTAACACGGCAGTGCTGCTTGACACAAATGGGAGACTGGGAGATTCATATTGCTTAAATGAAGAGATCGGAAAACGCAGGTTAGCCAATTGTGAATCGGCGGCGCTAGCCGAATGCGTTTACTACGCTCCGTGAAGTCACGAAGGTTAAGCGCATTCGAGACTCGCGGGTTCGTGATTGGGTGACCGGCCAGGAACCCCGGGATCCAACGGCGTCGAGCCCCTGGCCGAAGGGATAAAAGGCACTGACTGACTGCGACGTGACGAGACTTGACAAAATATAGTAATTAACGGAGGATTACTCCAGATAAATAAAAGCACATTAATGGAGGATTACTCCCCAGTGCAAAGCGCCCAACGCCCCTTAAGGGGCTTGGAGACGCGTTGCGTCAAGGTGTAGACGCAACAAATTAAAAAAAAAATTGCTGCATGTGATATAATCTCTACCGGATTTAAGATATTATAGTCAACTTTCTTATATTATTTGTGAAAAAAGAAAGTGTGATTTTCTTAACATTTTTATTGTTTCAGCCGAACTGGTAACTAATATCTTTATGGAAACTTGGACAGCTATTTGCCTTTTGGCTGATCTTGGATTGTTGGTGGCGTTAATAAGGGTATGATTCTTTGTTTATTTACTATGTTCATGTGGTTTTAAATAATGCATTTTCCCTTTCTCGTATACGTAACGTATCTCGTATACGTGAGGAGTAACTAATCAAAATGCTTCTAGAAATTAAAATAGATATAATTGAAACAGTTTTTCCATATTCACGTCAATTGACGAGGGAAAAATGTTGAAAAAGAACGTGTGTATTAAAAGTAAAAAGGCAGGTACAGACTATAATTAAATAATTTGGTTGTTGGTGAGGTTCAGCCTGGACCTGCTCCTGCTGTTATAGATTTTTGTGATGGACAAATGTATTTCATATGTTTCGTAGAAACAAAATGCTATTTAATTGGACATTTTGCACGTTACTATAACTCACCCGTATAACTTCTCTAAAAATTATGCTCAACTCAACTATTTCCTACAAATATTTCTGAATAAATCTGTTATTCAAATAAGTCTTGATTATCAATATTAATATCGTTATTTATATTTACTTAAATAACGTTCTGCTCGGCTCATAGATTTACTTTATAATGAAAGATTTATTAAGATTCATTTTACTACCATCTTGTTCGTGGGTATCAACATACAACATGCTTTATCTTACCTTACCGTATAAAGACGTGCGATATGTACGCACTTTCTGGAAGTTGTGTTAATTATGTACTTTTTTAACTGATGGTAATTTATTTATTTATTTATTTATTTATTTATTTTACGTCAAAAAACAGTTAAAAACTGCGTATGACGTGCTATGGGGAAAAGTGAATTGTGTGCACATTTTCAAAATTCTGTGATCCCTACACTAAGTCATATACTACTTAAATTTTGAATTTTGAAAGGGAGAAAAAAAACAAAAACTCCCATGTAATAAAATCTATTTTCAAGGATAAATAAGCAATAAATTTTGGCTCTTATTACTTCCTGCCGCGACAACATGGAAACGATAATTTGAATAATTGTATTTCCCACTGAATTCTACAAGACGTGCACAGAAAAAGAAATTACATTTATGTCCAGAAGCAAAACAAGGGGCCATCTCAGCATTTGCTCAATGGATCAGGGAAACTGGACGAAAAACCTGATCGAGAATTGATGGCAACACACGATCAGCCTTGTTTCAAATAAATAAATTAAACATTTATTAACAATTTAGCTATTACAATGCTTAATGAGCTCATCTTATAGCTACCTATATTTTTTGATAAAAGAATTATCCTTCCTGTACAGGTCAGTTTAAAAGTTTATGGCGTACAGGGTATGACAGTATTTAAATACTTGTATTTGAAATATGTATTTTAAATATATTATGGATTTCAATAACAGTATTTTCTAGTTTTTGGACATATATTTTAGGGGCGTATTTAAATTCATAAAATGTATTTAAAAAAGGAAATACTTAAAATACTTCCAATACAGATGAAGATAACGTGAATAATTTCTTTTTGTTTGATTCTGCTAGTGAATGAACTGCATTGAAACAAAAATAAAAGCCCCTTTCAGCTGTTGAATTTGAGTTCTCTTCATTTTTAAATTTTAAGTCTAAATCATTAAAAATGCTGGACAATTATCCGACAGCAAAAGATGCGTTTATTTCTTATAGCTAGTCCAGATAATGCCCTTTTTGCCTATTTTATTTCTTTGAATGTATTTTTTGGCCACTTACCTCATTATCAATATTTACCTTAGAAATAGCTTTTGGGAGGGTTTTATAAAGTCTATAATTATCTTCTTTTTTAGAGATAATTGGCTAATCGAGCGTTATGGGCCTGTAAGTGCCTATAATGTATGTCTGCATTTTTAATAATTTTTGTTCTCTATATTTTGTTTTCTACAATCATTTTATAAGAAATCACAATGGGTAATTTTTTACCAAACAAGTAATAACCGCGTAAAATCTGCCAGGGCCTCCTCCGATGGAGAAACACTATGCCCTGTGTATTTTTGCTTGTAACGCGTCGAACAGGGACACTGCTTAGCGACGTAAGAGAATTTGACATCGTCCAGAGTACCTTATCTACTTCGAGGACGCGCTCCAGATAGCAGAAAATTGTTCTCGTTTTTCCGATCGTCGCAAAGATTAGTGAGCTATCTATTCCTTACCAAGACTAAAACTGTCTTCAAAAATAGCGCTCCCGGAATCTATTTTTAGAAGGTAGAATTACACAAGATATACCGAGTTTTCTTCGATAATTTTGTATTGGTTTCGAAGTTTGGTGCACGCCAGATAAGAAAAATTTCTGTTCATGTTAAGCATACTTGCTACAATACCAAAAAAGAAAGTTTCAAGCAGTGCAGTGCTGAAAGAGTGGATTTATGGAGAAGATTCACGGCGGACTGGAAATATATTTTTTGCCAGTATTGTGAAAAGATGGTAAACTGTACAAAAAAATTCTTACAGCATAAACACTCAGCAACTCTTGTAAAGATGTGAAAAAAGCGAGAAAAACTATTCAAATCTTGTTCAGCAAGTGCAGTCAAAAGATAAAGACAGAATTTCAACACTGATTTGTGCCATGCGGTCAACATTCCATTTTCAAAACTTGAAAATCCCACATTTAACCAGTCTTCATAAAATTCCACACGAGTCATCTTTTAGGAAACATTATCTAACTCCGCAATGTTTTGACAATCTGAGAAATTCGATTTGTTTTTGGAGAAATGTGTTCATCCTTTAGTTAATACGTATACATTTTAATGTCTTTCAACCATAATGTCTATTTGCCTACCAATTTTCTACCTTTTTAGTGCCTACATGTCCGAGCTCTACTTATAACACTAACTTATGTTCATCCCCGCCAGATGAACGACCGTTTTTCTTTCTGAGTTTTATACATTCACCAAATGGAGGTTTAATGCCAGATGATTTGTTTGAAAAACTTGTCGCTTTAAAAGGAAATTTCGCTTATTTGAGTTAGACTTATAAGTTATTATTCAGAATTTTAGAAATTTCTTGTAATTGACAAGTACAATAATTTTTTGCAATAACAACTAATAATGAAAATTATTGTATTTACTGGTTATTTTGTGTATTTACTACTTATTTGAGTTACTATTTACTACTTACTTTGAGTATTTGAAGTATTTTAATTACGTATGTATTTAGCTATTCAAAATCTAATCTATTTTGAATATGTATTTAAAAACTAATTTACGAAGTATTTAAATACTAAATTTAAGGAATTTGGTCCAACTCTGATGGCTTACTTATATTTTCGCACACATCGCTTCGGCTTATCGGTTGAATTCCGGATGAAATATCCACCACGACATTCTTTGGTGTCGTCTCTTTGATGTGATTTCTTTCGTCCCGCCTAACGTAATATTCCACGATGACAATTTCTAATAAAAATGTCACCGTCATACTATCAGTCCATTCCTGGTTCGCCGAATAATTATTCTAATTTATTGAGTATTCGCGAAACTTCCCAATGCATAGGGGTATCTATTCGCGAATTTCAAATGTTAAATAAAAAATAAATTAAATAAATAAATAAATAAATAAAATAAATTGTTCACTGAAAGAAACACCTACGATTTCTTCCCAACTCTAATTTAGTTCCCAAATAGACCGGGAGCCAGCAAGAAAAAACTATGATTATCTCAAAGCTAAAACTCTTTGAGAAGTTAGGCAGCGTGATGAATCACAGGGAAACTCAAATATGGCGAACTGTAGGGGACGGCGTTGTGCTGCACAATTTTTTCAATGTGTCGAAAAAAGTAAGCCATTGAGGAATGAGTACACAGCTAATTGTTGTTGTATTTTGTTCGTTAGATAGCCAAAGTGTCAAGGAACATAATGCCATACCGATGTGGCGTCTCAAACTGCATTCCATGTTCACTTTAAAGTGTCATTTTTTTAATGCTCTCTTGTATTACAAGCGCAAATCTAATGTTTTGCTCTTATGGAAGAAAATTCTTTATCATTGCAGGTTATGACCATGCCTTACCGTTTTAGCGTTTCAAAGAAGCCTCCGTACTGATTCAAACATGTCCCATTTTTCACTAGCCCATGTACGTACGTACTGTAATGTATACGTAATAAACCTTCCTATACGTAATTACCTTCCGTAATAACAATGAGAATGCAAAATTTAATAGCTTTTGAGGCTTTTCGTGTAATTTATTGTGAAATTAAATTATCGCTAAATGCTTAATTTTTATGCAATACCGGAGACTGGCTCCTCCAACAGCTGTTGCTCGCTTACATCGAGTAGACAGTATGCTTCTCCAATAAGGTTGCTTGGGCTCGGCAGCTCCTATCCATGCATTTTTGACAAGGAGAATTCAGAGGGATGCAGCAATGGACTCTTCACGGCACAACTTTTCGTTCCTACAGTCTCCGTCGCGAAACCGAACAATGATCCTTGTTGGGACTCTACGTATTATCATGCGTTCCTTCGGTGCAGTATAATGGATCAGATATACGGCAACTGTTCTTGTTTTCTCCGTGAGAGTGGGTAAAATTTCGTCCTAAAGAGAATTTTTCTTTGAATATATTGGAGCGGTTTTAAAGAAAACGGTGTTAAGCGTTACTATTAAAGCGAAATTTCAAGCTATTATTCACTGAACTATTTTGAGTTTTCAAAAGATTTCATTTGAAGCACTTTAACTCACAAAAGCAATATTGTTCTTTTTGCTTAAAACCTGCATATTAACGGCGTGAAAAGCCTTTAAAAATTAAAAATTTTGTAATTTTTGAAAACAAAAGGATACATTAAGCGTTGTTCTCTCTCTCCAGTCCAGGAATGTCCCCAGAACGCTTCGTTTATGATTTATTTATCGGTAGAGATTTTAAAAGTGCTATCGAGTGGTGCTGGTTGCATTTATCTTGAGAAAGTGTTTTCAACAAATTCTTCATATTTTTAAAAGTCAAAGTGCAATTCGTCACGCGTCCGTGAAATACTCTTTCTTTAGAGACCTTATTTATAAATATCGGTTTCGTGTGCGAATCACAAAAATGCTTCAGTCATTTGTCAGTACAAACGCTTCAAAAACAACTCATTAAGTGTCCCCAAACCCTAAAACGTTTCTGTAAAAATGAGTTGAAAATTCCGCTTTTTAGAAACGCCCTTTTCTGAAAAATAGCTCTAATTTTTTTCTTTCAACTTTAAGAACGGGTAATGCAAAATGTACTGAATTTTAAAAAAATTGCGCCATTTTGATTTTTTCTTTTGAATTTTTCAAAATTAAACAAATGTTATTTTTTGAAATACATATTAGTATGTCGTTAATATTTACATTATTGAATTTGTGAATGCTTAAAATGATTTCCAGTAAATTTCCTCGAAAATGCAAACGTTCTCTATGAAAATGTGCTCCAAATTGCACATTTTCAGAACTGATCATATTTTCTTTTTAAACGGGCTCAATTTTTTCAACGAAATTTTACAGATAGGAGTAGATTTTATTATTCTGTAATATGTTTAAAGTCATATTTATATTCTACCAGTAACCCGAGAAATTGAAGTGTAAAAGAAGTTCAATAGATGACAATTGAGAAGAGGACGGAGGGCAGCCCAGACTAAAGGGATTAGAAAACTGGTACGAGAAAGTCTGTGCCATTCTGTATCTACACGGGTTTTGTAAAAATTAGAAATATACGAAGATAAAAAACTTTCTTCTGATAAATTAATCAATAAGATCTCAAATATTTCAGCCTATGCGCATTCGATGTTGAAACTTTGTAATGCATGTGCTTGATTTTTCAGAGATCAACAAAATGGATCCGAATTTGGGTATGGTTTACAATTCTATCTATGCATGTGTTTACGATCTTGACAATAGTAGTATTTGCGATGTCAAGAAACTTTGAAGAAGCAATGCTTGCTGGATACGTATTATTAATGAATATGATTCGTTTATGTAAGTGCAAGTATTCATAACGATGAATTGAACTTTAAAGATACTCTGCCTTAGGCAATACAATAGTACGAACCAACAAAGAAAGTTCCAGAACTCACGAAGAGAAGTTTGTTGTTTATGAATCATCTTCATAATTTTTTAGCTTAAAACATTTTTTCCATTAAATGTTTTCATCATAATATGAGCAAAACATGGCGTAATTAATGGAACTACAAAAGGTCACATACTTAGTTCATCCTTATTTTACGTGGCGAGACTCGGGCCATGAGACCCGTTCTTCAGTCTGACCACGCAAATTTCGCTACGCTCTTTCCACCATCTAGCGGAGAAATGAGGTAGTACCTTGGGCGACGAAACAGGCAGTTTGAATTTAGCTCAAAGGCTTCTTTTAGGCTTGAGGATATTTTTACATGCAATAAATCTACTACATGGGACAGCCGGCTTTACTTCCGCTCCAAAAGAAGGCGTACGAAGGATTTTTCGCCCTTAAAAATCTACGGCTTCGATCGGGTTTGAACCCGCAAACTTGGGAACAACAGGCCGGTCCGTTAACCGTTATAACACCGAATTCGCTTTGTGCTACCCCATACTTCCATTTTAGTTTCCTATTCTCTTGAGTAGAGTAGGAGATAGTTTTTCGACTTCGCCCTACTTGTTCCCAACGGCCACCAACAATACGTCGGCCAACCGCGAGTGCAACCAAATACCAAAATCATCACCTCATTACAAAACTTTTAAAGAGATTTATCAATCATTTCTTTTAAATATTTCATATTGCACACCTTCGTGTTATTTTTGGTTGGTTACCTTTGCAAATTATCACTTCGTACCACTTTCAAAATGTTTCTCGATACTTCTCGCTCTACATGAAACATGGCGGCTAGCGTCTGCTCTGACTTTTCAGACTAAGTGCCCGTGCTGTGGTCGCGTGGGTCGTGTCGCAAACTGGTGGGACGCAGAAGGACCAAAAATCGATGCCCCGGAGGAACTCAACCATGTATTTCCACCTCGGTATTATCCCCACGAGACAAACATCGTGAGAGGCCCTTGCAGGTGCCGATGGCTGGCACCAGGGAAGACGGTGGCCCGAAACCGAAAAATTACTCCGGACTCAATAGAAAAGGAAACTAATTTTTACAAGAAAGTCTACTTCATATTGTAACTCCATTCGTTACTTTTTCGCACACGCATGTTTATACACAAGTTTGCGTATGTAATCGAACTATACAGTCTTGGAATGCTGCGGTAAGTCTGTTTCGCAATTTTAATGGATAGAGACGTTTAGTAGCACTCTGTTACCGAAAAAGAGTTTTTCTTAAGAAGTCTGTCCTGCCGTTCATCCTTCTGTCCGTCCATCTTGAAATTAATACCTCATATTTTCAAGAAAACAATATTTTGTAAATACGGACGATCGAGTTTATTAAATGCCCCTGTCAAGTGAAATTGAGAGATACAAAAAAGACGTATTACATAAACTAGTGCAACCCAGAAGAGTTTGTTCTGCCATCCGCCCTTCTAACTTTTCGCCCCTCACACTCTCCGCCCCTCTCACTCTCCGACTTTCTCACTTCGACTCCTCACCCCCGCCCCTCCTTTTCACTCTTCCACTCTCTCACCCTCCGACTCTCTCACCCTCCGACTCTCACCCTCCGACTTTCACCCTCCGACTCTCTCACCCTCCGACTCCTCTCACCCTCCGACTCTCACCTCCTGACTCTCTCACCTCCGACTCTCTCGACTCTCTCACCCTCCGACACTTCACACTCTCCGGCCCACTCTCACTCTCCGCCCCCTCTCACTCTCCGCCCTCCTCACTCCGCCCCCTCTCACTCTCCGGCCCTCTCACTCTCCGCGGCCCTCACCTCCGCCCCCCTCCTCACTCCGCCCCCTCCTCCTCACTCCGCCCCCCTCTCACTCTCCGCCCCCTCACTCTCCGCTCACTCTCCGCTCCCTCTCACTCTCCGCCCTCCTCACTCTCGCCCTCTCACTCTCCACCCTCTCACCCGACTTCACCGACCTCTCACTCTCCGCAATGACTCTCTCACCCGACTCAATAACTATTAAGTATGTACGTGTTTCAGCGATCGAGATATATTTTACCATGGTAATAAATAGCTACCATACAGTACTACAAAAGGAGCAACAGCAAAGAGGTCTAGTTACAACGCCCAATGACTCCTGGAGGATTATACCTCAAACAGGTTAAATAAAAGAAGAAACATTGCATTGCATTATTTTATTTTTTCTTCTAAATGTATTAATTAATATTTTGTGAGATGCTCGACCCAAAGGCAAGTTTGGACCTCAATTAAAGCTTTCATTCTCCCCTCGGGGCCATCGAGTTGTCTAAGAAATTAATTGTGTATGAAAAGCTCACGTTGCGTTTCATAAATACGTAATTACCGACACGCACGTCTTTTAAACTTCATCTGTTCACTCGCCCAAATGATCGTTTTATTTCCAAGTGGTAATGATATAATGGTGGTGATGATATAAACCCACTGAATCCCTAAAAGGGCACGGGCCGCCTGTCAGAACACACGGGTAGGTGAACCAGCCCTTGAGTGATTTAGGGTTATCACCAGAGAACGGATTTTTATGTAATTACATTTTTTTGTCTTTCTACTTACCGTTCTCAAATTTGTAAACTGGGCGATCCTCCCCGACATAACACTCTATTAAATTTTTCGTTGCATATTTTTACATATTTAGTATTATATTACATACTTCGGTATTTTCACAAAATATTTTTCACTATATTAATTTTCGTCAATTTTATTACCTGCTTTTATAAAAAGAATTTTTTAAAAAAAATAAGCATTTTTCCTACATTATTACTGAGTGGTGTCTCCTCCAGGCACCCAATGTAAAGACGCGTGATGTTCACACGTCTGCTTCATTTATCTCAGAGGCGGAAAGTGCGAGTCACAGACTGTCCCGACTCTTCTTTAGGTGTGAAAAGTATCACTCACGCCGCGATTCGTGGCCTTTAACTTTAGTTTTGGAGAAACATTGGCGATCAATGACGTTTAACATGAAATGAGAGAGCTTCACATCGCAATGATGTTTGCTGGTTGTAGATATCACTATGTCTTCTATTGCGTCTACTCGGGCTGCAAAACTACAGTCTTGAATAGCAATAGATGACGCTTTTGTTGGGAAATTTTTATGGTGCAAAGTGTGCATTAATTTATGCTCTCCAAATTATTTTTAAGACGTTTGTATTATTTTTAAATATTGTTTAGGACTTTTTTTATAAATGTAATTGCGTATTCTGTAAATGGGTTTTTAAATAAGTTAATTTTAATGTTACATACTTTATCGGACTTTACATAATTATTACACATTCTTACAGTTTTCATTATATATTTATATACATAATTTGACGTTTCATACCAAATTCTTTTCCGGTCTCTAATTATCACCAGGGCCTGATTTCTTCGGCATTCCGGAACCTCGGGAATGTATTATTAAATTTTCATCATCATCATCATCATCATCATCAAGGACTACGTCGAATGGCCTGTTCCGTCACCAGGAAGACCGGTAGCGGTAGCTCAGTGCATCAACTGATGTCACTGCAGCGCCTCTCACCGGGAGGTCCTAGGTTCGAGTCCTGACCGTGACAGCATTTTCGACACTAGCTTTTCAGCTACATCCAATTCAGTTGCGTCTGGAGGATAATTCTAGCGGCCGGCTGCTCTGGTCGGTAGTTTTCCGTGGTTTCTCCGATCAACACGAAGCGAATGCCGAAACAGTACCCTAACGAACGGGCCACGGACCACGCGAGATCTATCCTTCCTCTTCCTTGTCCTATCCTCTCCCCTTACACACACACACACACACACACACACTTACACTAGCATGCACTACACTACCACACATTCCGGGAGACCCGTTGGGAGCTTAGAGCTTGTCCCGGCTGGGGCGGTGCCCCGCTGGTGGGAGAGTCCTGGTTAGGGGGAAACCCCAGTAGCCGACGGTAGGTCGACGCCGGATCTCACCATCCAGCGGGTGAAAATCACCGCCATCTCCCGAGAAAAAAACATGTACTACACTAACGGGACTAATCACCAAAGCAGTTGACACGCCCCGAAACAAGAAAAATCAATCAATCAATCGATCGATCAATCGCCAGGGAGATAGTTTCTCCATCTTCTTCTAGGTCGACCTTGTGATATACCAAAATGACTATTTTTTATGGAAATGTCATTTTATTTGACATAGAATATAGGGATGTCAATAGACGAATGGGGGGAGGTCGGTATGTGACAAAAAAGCAACCGGCATTAAGGATCATTTCCCTTAGGTTGAAATGACAGAGCAGAGGCGGAATTAGCATTGTTTTGAGACACAAAAGAAAACTATATAAAATCCGAAAGCTTTCGAGATTTTAGAAGAACATTCATTCGCTTTAGTGACGCGGTGATGAGCGGGTCGGCTCCTGATATATTTTACCAAGTCGAGGAAGACTGTAATTGACAGTTGTATAAAATTAATTATAGTTACTTATATTAGGATAGAGCGTTCTTGGAGGAAGTAAATGTGTGTCTAGGCGTCCACCCGAGACGCAAGTGAGGGAAGTCACGGATTATAATAGTATCGCCGGGAGAATTTGGAACCAGACACGGACATTAGACGAGGATCTGGGATGTGTCATAATTATGTATTAAAATAAAATTGTGTGTCACTTCAACTCCATTTAATTGGGGTTTAATACCACTGATTATTAGTGTGATTTTTAAAACAAAAAAAACAAGAACAATTTATTAAGATTGTACAAATAATAGTGCACATCTTGAGCAATCAGGTTTAACATGAATAAGCATTATAATCATAAATATAATAGTAAGTAATTGATACAAATATCCAGTTAGATAACACACTAAAATAAAAATAGATTCCAAAAATATAATTAAAAATTCAATAATTCACAAATTGACACATTCTAATACAATACTAAACCAGCACAGATGTACATTAATATTGCAATAATATTTCTCGACTTTCCTATATGAATCTGATATTCTTGATTGTAGTAAACATGGAAATAACCACATTAAGTATGAGTAGTTTGCTTATTATTTGCCATTCCTCTGTAGGAGGTTGTGTTCAAGCGGTTCTTGTGATCGCATACGAGGAGAGAGACACGCAAAGTTTCATAGCCGAGTCACAACGTCCACATGGATAAGCATTTAAACTTATCAACGAAAGCTCAGCATTGAACGTGATGGCTTTAAAAAGCCCAGCACCTCCAGGCTATACGGTCATGGTTGGCGTACTTCTTTAAATGGCGCTAGAGCCGTACTGTCTCGATGATGGCGGATCTGGTTCTGCTGGTGGTGGTGGTGGTGGTGTTGGTGGTGGTGTTGGTGGTTGTGTTGTTGGTGGTTGTGTTGTTGGTGGAGTTGTTGGTGGTGTTGGTGGTGGCGTTGGTGGTGGCGTTGGTGGTGGAGTTGGTGGTGGAGTTGGTGGTGGAGTTGGTGGTGGAGTTGGTGGTGGAGTTGGTGGTGGAGTTGGTGGTGGAGTTGGTGGTGGTGGTGGTGGTGGTGGTGGCCGTGGTGGTGGCCGTGGAGTTGGAGTTGGTGGTGGGCGTGCCGACGGGGCTGGCTGGGACGACGATGTTGCGTCGTCGGCCGAAGCGGTCGCGGACAGACCGCCACGCGGCTCGCGCGCGTCCCCACCGCGCCACGGCCAGCCACACCACCGCCGCCGCGCGCGCCACGTCCAGGAAGGTGCCCATCACGGAGAACACGTACGACACGTCCTTCCCGTGGTAGTAGCCGTGGGGTTTCTGAGACACGTGCGGGCGAAACGCCCACACCGCCGCCTCCAACCCTAGCTCCAGCACGCCCGCCGTCATCAGCAGCTTCACGTACAGCAGCGCCCTGCGGACACGGACAGAAATATCTTAGCTCAGGCTCTTTAATTAGCTTCTGTACCTTCCAAACTAGCACGCCCGCCGTCAGCAGCAGCTTCACATACAGCAGCGCCCTGCGGACACGGACAGAAATATCTTAGCTTAGGCTCTTTAACCAGCTTCTATTCCATCCAAACGAGCACACCCAACGTCATCAGCAGCTTCACGTACAGCAGCCACCTGCGGACACGGACAGCAACATCATAGTGGAAGGGGGGAATGGGGGTAGGAGGGAAATATACGCGTGGGCGCATGCGCTGTACCTCTGGAGCAAGCCAGGCTCCTGCTGCAGGCGCTGGGCATCGCGTCGCAATTCGCGGATGCGGCACAGCGTCATCACCAGGCACACCGCGTTCACCGCCACTAGCGCCCCGCACGGCAGGTAATAGTAGTACACCGCGCCCAGATCTCTGCTCTCCTCCACAGGACGCCCTGCGTCCAAAACGCCACAAAAATCGATAAGGAAACCATTACAATATTCTTAATCAGAGTTTGGAGGCCCTACACTATTTTAAATGACTGAAACTAATGAAAAAAACAGATAAAAAAGTTACACTATGGAAATATTAAAAAATTAATAAAAATGCCCTCATTAGTTGAAACGGCCTCATTCTCGTGATTCATATTGTGGCTTCCTGTTGGAACTCGCTACAAAATAGCAACCCAACATCTACATTTTTTCCTTTATAATTCAATACCAATATATCCTGTGTAATACAACTGAGTTTGGTGCAAAATGCATGCTCTGTTACTAGCCCTTATGCTTGTTAAATCGTGGCAATGCTTCGACGCTGCTCAGCTTACAAGCCGACAGCCCCGCGCAACCAACATGTTTGGTGGTTGTTATGCCAAGTCTCGTTGCAATCACATTATAAAAATAATCACGATGTCAGTCTCGGCACCATAATTTTACACTTTAAATTCACCTGCAATTTATAATTATAATTTAAACCTGTTTCTTAATCTCTCAATAAAACATAGAAACAAGCTCAAATGGCATTGGCCAAGACGATGTGCGTGCGGGAACTTTCTCCCCCCACCCCAACCGCCTCAACTGTCAATTTGTTCAGTCTGCCTGCACTTGGCCTCGTGTTCAGTGTCTCGGCGCTAACGGCGTCAGCATGCGTTTGCTCCTTTCATAACTACACGCGGAATACACGCATTAATGCAATGCCCCAAAATATGTGCTAGTTCCCTCTGTAACTTGTATATACTTATCATAAACAGTGCAACGCTGTGTTTTCTTTTCAAATGCAATATGAACTGTGCTAATTACAAGTTGAATGCACAAGCTCGTGCTCTGTAACTACACGTGGGGATCTACGCATTTATGCAGTGTCCCAGAATTTGTGCTAATTTCATCTGTAACTTTGATATTTGTCAAAAACAGTGCAACGCCGTCGTTTCCTTTGAACTACAATGTGATCTGAGTTAATCACGAGAACTCCACGTGGAGCCCTGAGTTGCATCATGCCCCCACCCCTTGTCGCCTGCTCATCAACGCAGCCATGACGTCATGCGCCCTCGGGCGAGAAGATCAACATCTGGCTATTGCCACATGGATTTCACTGCATTGTATACTCTTTTCCTTTCAGCGCACATCAATTTCTTCAGTTTGTGTTATTCTCAATAACCCTTTCATTACATGTCTACGGCATTTGATTCAGCCAACGATTTCACGAGAAATCATGATTGCATCATTGCAATTTAATGTATTTTATTGTATATTTCATCAGCTAATTATGTTTTTATGACTGACTTAATTCACAATTTTTATTTCTCACGTAAATGGCAATTACTCCTTTGTATAACATATTAATTGGTCCTCCGTTTGTAGCTATCATAGGATTAGTTTGGGTATGGCAATTAAAATAACCATCAATCAGGCCACTGCCTACACGCCTCCCAACACTTTCAATTTCCCCAGTAGCTATAAGCACATTCAGCTTTATATTCTCACGTTGGTCTTCTAGACGAAAAGCGATGTTCATTTAATTTCCCCTTGGTCCAGTTGTGGTTACCTTGGTTGTCCCTCGGATGGCGTTGGTACTCCGCGAAGCAGGTCCTGGTCTCAAAGAAGGTCGGCGTGGCGAGGCCCAGAGTCTTCTCGAAATTCCAGTTGTGAGCGGTGACGCAGAGGGCGGTGAGCACAGCGGGCAGCCCCCACGCGTACAGTTGCACCAGCCGCCACCGCCGCCGCCCGCCGCCGCCGCCCTCCCGGGACCGCGCGCCCTGTGGGAGCCTGCGGTCACCAGCCCAACACAACAAGTTAGGTTTCGCATTAGCAAATACACTTCAACACCGTGAAACGCACCAGGAGCGGTAGCTCAGTGCATCAACTGATGTCACTGCAGCGCCTCTGATCGGGAGGTCCTAGGTTCCCACTCCCCACGGCGGTAGGATTTTCGACACTAGCTCTTCAGCTAGGTCGAATTCAGTCGCTGTCTGGAGGAGAATTCTAACAGCCGGCTGATCTCATCGTTAGTTTTCCGTGATTTCTCCGATCAACACCACACGAATGCCGGAGCAGTACCCTACCAAACGGGCCACGCACCGCACGCGATTTGTTATTCTTCTTCCTTGTCCTATCCTCTCCCTTTACACACATACACACTTTATTCCGGGAGACCGGTCGGGAGCTTAGAGCTTGTCTCGGCTGCGGTGGTGCCCCGCGGGTGGGAAAGTCCTGGTTAGAGGGCAACCCCGCTAGCCGACGGTAGGTTGGCGCCGGATCTCGCCATCCCAACAGGGGAAGATAACCGCCACCTCCCGCGAAAAAAACATGCACTACTCTAACGGAACTAATGACTGAAGAAGTGGACGCGCCCGGAAACAAAAAAAATTAAAAATCTATCAACCATGAAACGCTTTCGCCCGATTATTGTTTTATTTGGCAAACCGCTTGACGCTTGAGTGCACACTACCTTCGAATCCGCTTGTGAGCACACCACCACACGCTTGCGTCTATTCTGCACTTCTCGTCTGTTCTACGGGATGCCTCAGTCCAACGATATATATCGGAGTCTTCTGTCATTGTTGTCCTATTGCAGGATAGTCTTTTCTGTTGTCCCTAAGTCATTCCAACAATAATTATCAATAACAATGTATTAGACAATTTGCAACTAAAATAACAACAGAGGAGGACCTACTACATCGCAATGTTAGGAAACGGAGTGTAAATTAGTATTTTGTTAGTATACAAAACTTTATGAATTACTAATTCGTTGCTCAATCAAACGAGAATTCGAAACATTCTATAATTTTTCTTGCGTTCAAAGTGAAAAGATGCATTGTAATAGTCATTTTTCAATATGACGTCAGATAAACAAAACAGAAGTGTATCTAATTACTATTGCATAATCGTTGATGGACTTAGCTTTTCGTACAAAATGAAAGAATATTGTGAAGTCCTGCGGAACTTCTCGCAAAAGCTAACAAAACTACGGATGGTGGATGCCAGGAAAATCTTGAGAAGTGTATGAAAATGTTTATGGTGCATTTGAGTTTTATATAAGTGTGGATAACTGTGTGAATTGCGCTGATGAAACAGTACTTTTGGGTTCCTGTCTCTATTACCAAAAGTTATTTAGAATATTACCTAGCATCAAAAAATAACATTTCGAGGATGTTAGCCAGTGTGTCTTACATATCTTTTTACTATATGTAGTACTGCTACTAAAGAAACATGTTTAAAAAAAGGTGACACGTACCAGTGAAAATAAGTGACTGGTGACAATTATAAAATCACGGGAACATTCCAAAATTGCAATTTTCGGATCAATTAAGCAAAATAAGGTTTATAACGAGTTATTTTAGTAATTTGAGCATTATTTCATTTATTTATAGTTTTTACTTACATCTTAACTGTAATAAATAGAATTCATAAAAATGTATTTGTTGTGTTGGTGTTAGAGCGGGCCAAAAGGTATTCAAAAGGCTTGAGGGTTAAAGCATCAGAAAGGCCCGCAATTACGTTTTGTTTCAGGTCCGTAAACGCACAGCAATGAAATAGTAAGCCATAATAGTTATTTATGTATCAAGGTCGTTATGGAGATGTTTTTTCCCCAAGGGCGACTTCCAAACCCAAGGATCTCTGCAACAAAGCGGCGTGCATCTAATGACAATTGCATAATCGTTGCTGGACTGATTTTTTCGTACAAAATGAAAGAAAATTGTGAAGTTCCTTCGGAAATTCTCGCAAAACCTAACAAAACTACAGACAGTGGTTTCAGGTAAAGTGTCGAGAAATATACGAAAATGTTTATGGTGTATTTGAGAGTTATATAACAGTGTGAATAACAGTGCAAATAACACTGAAGAAACGGTACTTTTAGGTTATTTGCCTCTATTTCTGAAAGTTATTTGGAATATTTCATAACAGGAAAAAATAACATTTCGAAGATGTTACCCGATGTGCCTTATACATCTTATTACCACTACCGCGGTAGAGAGAAAGTTTAATGCTAATAAACTGTTCAGTCGATTTTCTCCAAAATTGATATTCCCCAATTGGTCTGGCTGATGTCGCGGTCCCTCGAATTGAAACCGATATTTTAATTTTAGGGGGTTCTTTACACGAAGCCAGTGGATCATTCTCAAAATTTAAAAAAATTGCTCCATTTTTGAATAAATTTTGTTGTTGGATAGTTCAAAGGACGTTTAAGACAGGCTCGCACAAGAGCCCCAGCGACGCGCCCCACAATGGCGGTGGCAGCCCTTCCGCGCCTTCCGGGAGCGAAAGCTCAGTGCATCAACTGATGTCACTGCAGTGCCTCTGACCGGGAGATCCTAGGTTCCCACTCCCCACGGCGGCAGGATTTTCCACACTAGCTTGTCAGCTGGGTCAAATTCAGTCGCTGTCTGGAGGAGAATTCTAGCGGCCGGCTGCTCTGATCGGTAGTTTTCCGTGGTTTCTCCGATCAACACCAGGCGAATGCCGGAGCAGTACCCTACCAAACAGGCCACGGACCGCGCGCGGTCTGTCCTTCCTCTTCCTTGTCCTATCCTCTCCCCTTACACACACACACACACACACACACACTAACATGCACGACACTACCTCATGCTCTGGGATACTGGTCGGGAGCTTAGAGTTTGTCCCGACTGGGGTGGTGCCCCGCTGGTGGGAGTGTTCTGGTTAGGGGAAAACCCCACTAGCTGACGGTAGGTCGGCGCCCGATCTCGCCATCCAGCGGGGGGAAGATCACCGCCATCTCCCGAGAAAAAACATGCACTACACTAACGGGACTAATGCCCAGAGCAGTTGACGCGCCCGGAAACACGAAAAAAATCAATCAATCAAAAAACCGTCCACGCCCCACTTCCTTCTAGTGAAAGATTTTCACTTTTGAGGCAAGTGACTGGTATCCGAGCTCTCGGTGGGAGGAAAGCCCTGCGTCTCTTAAGACGTTGAATCATATTGAATTTGACAATAAAAGACTTGATCTCGGCTGTAGTTTCTGGAGAGGGGAGGTTTATTTTGTATACTATTATTTCAGATTAAATTGCTCAAAAACTCCCACAAATTTCATGGGCAATCCTCAGTGTTGCAACAGATTTTGAAACCATTTGTCATTTAAATAAAAAAACAGAATCTTTAACGATATTGTAACCTTTTTTTTAGGTAACAATGTAACCTCATGGAAATACAGGCAAGTTAATGTTACTACTTGACCTACAGGAGTGGGTTCGTCTTTTATCTTGCTTTTGACTATTAAACAAACACAGGCAAGTTAACTTTTAACTTTAGCAAAGTTTGAATATATTCTACCAAAATATTGTATTACAATTTTGTTCAAATATACACGTTATCTAGAAATTCTTAATACTTGCTCTATTGTTCAGCAATTTCCTAAATTCTAATTAACTGCAGTTATACCTTTTCTATTTGTAAACTACTTTGCATGACCCAATATAATTTTCCACTTTTACACAAACACAATGAAATACTTCTGTACAATTCACAAACAAAAAAACATCAAATCACATACATTGCTGAAAGAAAAATTTACATGAAGAATATACACTTTGCATATACAGTTTAAATACCCTGGTGCAATGAATATTATCCCTCTAATAAGCTGATTAACTATCACGCAACTTACTAACCTCTTTACTATTTGATTACAAACAATTTAAAATCATGAATTGATGAAAAGAATATTCATTAGCAGAACAAATATAGCAGCTTAACAAAAGAATCAAAAGAATAAATTTTACATCATTTTGCATGAACAATCTATCTTAATTCTCATTACAATGAAAAAAAATACTGAAACGTTACGCTTAATAGCCAATAATTTGAATAACTGACTATCTCTGTCTGGGCGTGAGGAGAATTCTCTATATTCTAATGCGTGATTTACCCTCCTCTCAACTGTTCTTTTAAAAAGGATTTTGTTAGAGTTTTAAAACCTGGTCTTTTTGACTCACGACGTCGCCGCGATGACACGTTCCTGCCACTCCAGCACACGGCGGTGGTCCGTTGCGTCCAAGGTCAAATTAGCCTCTTGCGTCGTGGAAAACCGTCCCTCGTCGACTAGCTGCACGCCGACCTCGCGAAGTACCTCAGCTCGACGGCGGTCTCCAACAAATGTGAATGTCCAGCGAAATATAACGCAAGACAGTACAAGTGCGTTCCTTCCAAAGGTTCACAGCAGAAAAAGAAAGAATACTTATAATGTCCGTTCGAACTATAACGCAAGACAATGCAGGTCCGTTCCGTCCGAAGGTTCACAGTAGAAAGAAAAAGAATACTTATAATGTCCGTTCGAACTATAACTCAAGACCATGCAGGTCCGTTCCGTCCGAAGGTTCACAGTAGAAAGAACGTTTCTCCCTGCGGTGCTGAACGCGCAGTCGTAAATTCATCAAGGCGATTCCTGATTGGATGTTGATTTCTGCTACGTGAGTGCGTTCAGAACTTTTACTCAGGATCTGATATATAATATCTTTTCTCGCTGGCGCACTCCCTTGTAGTTCAGCGGAACTATAACTGCTTTGGTCGTAGTTTAATATTGTCGCGCGCTATTCAAACAATGTGACCGACTTATGAGCGGTTACAATGTATCATTGTTAATAATTTTACGCACTTCATAAATTTAATTCTGGAATATCTGGTTGTAATACACTTGACCATACTTTTGTAAATGTTCCAATGCTGGTAATTTTATTTACATAAGGAAGAAAATAGAAACATACCTTGAGATAATAATAAAGAAAACAAAGTAGTTCGAGAAACACAATCATATCGTTTTTATTAAACAAAAATCACATTATGATCCACATTTTTTTTAAAGAAATGATAGAATGAATATTTGCCGGGTGTGTTTATGCCACTGCCACTCGCATTGTCGACTGCAGATGTGTCATTCGGCCTCTGGACTAGTTTTTATGTACAGTCATGCGGGAGAAAAACTGCACACAAATGTAAGTGGAACCAAACACTGACAATACCCGTGTAATTGCGACGATTCGCAACTACTCGATTTTGTTCGCGGCCTGCCATAGTTTGCACCCTCAGTTCAAGCTCGTGACTGACTATTTCTGATAGAAATATCTAAAGAGCAGAAAAGTGAAGGGACAGCCCGGCCGTCGGGAATTATGCCAACTTTCCTGGTTCTCGTGGGGCGCGGATTTTCCAGCCGCTTGTGCATCTCTGATTAAGAGAATCATTTGGTACAGGTATCATATTTGTTGAAAACTAATATTTCGAAAATTATTAAAATTCAAAATTTTTTCGACATCTTCCTACAACTAACGTATTAAAGATATATATTTTTCTTTCAATAAAATATGTTTCTGAAAGATGGATTTAAATAAGGTCATGTACAATTTTTCGAAAATGCGTGTTTTTTGGGGTAATTTTGCGTGAAATGTAGGCAATTTTTAATTTAAATTAAGAATTTTTCTTCAAAACAACATCGTTTTTGATGAAATTTTGTTGGTTGATAGTCTGAAGAACGTTTAAGAAAATGGAGTAAGTCTCACGTTGGTTAAAAAACATATTATTCGGAAAGTGAAAAAATTCCAAATTTTTCGTCGTTTTCCTACAACTACAATTCTGAAGATACAATTTTTTTAATGAAATGCGTTCATCAAAAACAGATCTTCAAGTAATGTCATGTGGAGTTTTTTTGAAAATATGAGTTTTTATGTAATTTGGTGACATAGTCGCCCGCTCCCAATTAACTGAGCTTCGTGAACGTAAAATGAATAGTGTTGGTAGGCACTTAGATGCTACGTGAGTTAGAATTTTGTATATTATGTAACAATCTAAGATCCCCATGAACAATTTAGATGCAAAGAACACACATAACAAGGAATGGTATGAGTAGGAGATGGAAAAACAGAAGAAAGTGGTGTCGCGCACTAATAATTTTTTTATAATGTAACGATACCGAATATTGTGCCCGGGATCATCGCAAACAAAGTGTTGCGTAATCACGCACTGGCGCTTTTGCGTCTTTTCTGAGCCGTCGGGCGGCTGATTCGTTACGCACAACTGCTGTCGCGACACCTCGGCGCCAAGCAAAAGGGGAGAAACTGTGTTTGTTTTCGCCAACGCCGACGAGGGTCTATCCCTGGGGATCTAGCTGGGAAGGGGGGCTGCGCAGTTTAGAAACTCTGGGAGGGACCACCTGCGTTTATTTACGAAAAGTGTGCGAGTGAGAGCGCCTCATGGAAAATTCCGCTCGACACACCGACGAAACGCAAAATATTATTGGACCAAATTTAAGTAAGACGTAGGAACCTTTTGCCAATAGAAGCACATTTTAGAAAAATTTTGGAAACTTCTAGAACATTTGGGAAACTGGCGGGGAGAAAAAACTTGCGAGTGCTGGCATGCGCCGAGCAGCCAGATCAGAACGGTGGGAGAGATCCCAGTCGGCGGAGCAGAAGGGTAGGAGAGGTGAGCGCTGAGGTGCGCTCAGCTCGCAGAGCAGTAGAGCCGGAGAAGGGCAGTGCCCCTTTTTTGCTTTAAATTGAGGACGAGTAGTTCCTCCTATTGCTCATTTGTCGAATACATTATCTTTTGATCTCTGCCGATCACGCCCGCGTCGCCCGTCACAATTCACGCGACGAGTATAATCGCGTTGCTGGACACCTGAATCTTGAGCTGTCGTCGCTTTTGGTCGTCGCTTTTGGTCGTCGCTTTTGGGTCGTCACTTTCGTCGTCTTCATCACTGCACCACCGCCTTCGCCGCCACCGCCGTCGCCGTGGTCACGCTACGCCACCGCAACAACCACCGCCGCCGACGCGGGACTCAAAGGGCCTTCCCCGACACCCACGGGACACGCCGCCTGGTGTGAGGTTCGGCGACCTGTAGAGGTTGCCCACCCCAGCGGACCTGCCTGCGAACGGTGACTGTGTTTTGATTGTCGAGCTGCGGCAAGATCTTCAGTGCGCCCTTCAGGCGCGACGCTTGTTTAAAGAAACTCTTATCAAGGAAGTGCTCGCCGCGCATTGGCGACTTCCTTACATTATTAAGTTCCCTGTAATACAGTAGTTTTATAGCATTAAAAATAGAAGTAATTATTCAGACCTTGATTTTTTGTATGCTTAAAATTTAAGTTTTTTCATTAAAGTCCATTTGTGTTCTCAATAATTTTATTTTAAATTCATCATCATTTTTTTTTTAAAATCCGTCCACCATCTATTCTTCTTCACCCTACATGCTTCCTTAGCTAGCCGGCCACACGAGCCCAGGTAAGCAAAGGTAGGTCTGGGAGACCGGGTTCGGTGCAATAAATTAAAGAAGACGCGACAAAATCCCGATTCGGACAGTACGAATCAATAGCATTCATTTAGAGTAACATTTCAAAAGTTATCCGAAGCAAATCGCATCAGGGGTTTAAAAGATATGAGTGATTTTGAAAGTACACTTTTGACGATATATCTAGAAATTTACAGCCATTGTTATCATAAGAAAGGTAATGTAAAGAAGCGGTTTTTCCAAAATATTAAGAGAACGCGTAAATCGATTAAATGAAACTTTCGGGATTAACAAAGGAAATCACGCGGAAAATTATGACATTACTCGCAACTCTGAAAAATATCGAGGAGCTGCAGTAAAGATGCAAATTGAAATTGTATATTTGGAATTTTTACGAGAGAACAATGATGCGTCGCGCTGACGTCACACGTCAAGACGCCGAGCGACGGAAATTAAGCAATTTTGGCGTTAATAAACATTAGGAAATCGTAAAAGAAATAGTAATAAGATGTAAATTGATAATTAAAGGTAGTAATAAAGATAAATAGCCTGGAAAGGACAGAATGAAGTAAAATGGTATGATATTTTTGGTAAAGACAAGTAAACGATCGGTAAATGTTCCAGAGAAAAAAGTTGAAGACACAACGCAAGAATGACCAAAAAGGATGATGTGTAGCGAGCTCGAAGTCAGACGTGGGGAACAACGCTCCGAAAAAAGATAAAATTTTAGTATGCAATTGTGCGAGAAACACGGTGAACATGAATGGATATAGTGAGTTTAGGCAATGATGTGCGTAATAACAATGCGTAACGCGGAAATATTTTGTGTCGCAGTATATTCAATAATAGGACATTTTGGAGGAAATATAGCACGCGATAGACAGATAATCGCGTTACTAGTTGCGTAATGGAAATAGGATGATAGGGTAATGAAAGGACATGCTAAGAAGATATTAGCGAGTTCAAGAAATTGTTGGTAATGTGTGGGTGATGGAGAAATGCTGCGGGAGGATGGATTTGGGGGATGCTGCGTAATATACAGCGAGGACGGCGCGCAACAATGGTTTGCTGCGGATTACAGCGTTTTCGGCAAAAGGGAAGTTCATGAAACTTTGTTTTTTTGTTATGAAATTCACATTTTTGAAGGAGAAGAAAGATTAAAATTAGCTTCTGCACAAGATCAAGTTCTGTCTTAACGTAAAATAGATTCAATAGATATACAGGCAGAATGCGCATTCGGGTGTGAATGAGTTTATTTATAATTGTCAGTATGAATGGAAATATTTTGGATTTTGTGTCATGTAATTTAAGTGTATTATATCGTTGATGTGTTTATGTGTTTCTTTTGTTTTGTCGTTAAGTGTTTTATGTGAGTCATGGGAGAGCAACGACCCCAGATTGTATATATTTCAACTGAAATAACGAACTAGCACAGGAATTAAAGAAAATAAATAACGGCGAACATCACTTGGTTCGACATTAAATTAAACGAACGTAGTTTAATTGTTGCATGTAGCTAGTTAATGACCTACGCCCACATGCCCGAATAGTTGTTAGATCCTGTACAGGTCAGCCACAACCTCACACCCAGATTTTATGTGTAAGTAGGAAAATATCGGAGGTTCTGGTGGAGCAGCTAGTCCACGGGCAACCTTCGTGGTGGAAGCTGAGTATAACCAGGGCAATTGATAAGAGCGGGTTTTGGTTATTATTTTGGCGTTATAACGCCGGGCGATTATAAAGATTATAGTTGATCTAGAGCAGGTAGTAGTTCATTACATATTTTGGTGCGCCTAATGAGGGGCGATTATAGTTGTTTTGTAAGGGGAGGACGGATCATTACAATTATTTCATATTTATTTGTTCGTTTCTTCTTCGAACGATTGTTATAAGTTTTAAAATTATTTTTTTAGAAATTATTTAAAATCTGTTTTAAATTGTGTCCTTTAATTGAGTTAAATATGAAAACGAATAGATGATTTTGCTTTGAGAAGAAATAAAAGAAGTCCTCTTCGTCAACATATTAGTTTTATTAAGATAGCCGGCTTTCGATGGCTTTGCCGTCATCGTCAGTCTACAAGATACAGAAAGATATAACAAATTATAAATAAATTCAAAATAAGATAGAAAATTAAATTATAATTAATGGATACATTTAAAGTTTTTAGTTACAGATAGCATATAAAATTCCAAAAAAAGAAATCCAACGGGAGGATTAGTAGCAGTTCAAATTAAACATTAAAAAAAACAATAAAGAAAGACACATTATATGATTGCAAAAAATGAAGAACATATAGCAGATAAAATTGCAAAAATGAATTGCGACGGGCGGGGGAATAAATACAGATAATAGCAGTTCAAATTTAAGATTATAAATATATGTGAAGAAATATACATTCTCATATTCAAAAGAAAGAAACACAAAATAAATATAAAAAAAAATTTAAATTTATTATTATTATTATTATTATTATTATTATTATTATTATTATTATTATTATTATTATTATTATTATTATTATTATTATTATTGAGCCTGCAAAATCCCTTTAAGGGCAAAGGCCTCCTGCTTCAGCAGGGTGAAAGTTGGCTTACATGTTTACACACACAATTATGTAAAATGAAATTGCATGAAGTTACACAAAAGAAATTGAAACCACACAAAAGTAGATTAAACAATATGAGATTACACTTAATTACACAATTTTACACAAATGAAAATTTTTCTATTTGCCTTAAATTCTTCCGTCAATCTTCCACTAATCTCAGTCTTTCGTTTGATCTTTACTTCGGACCGATTTTCACACTAAATATACTACAAAAGCAAACTAAAACATGCCATTTTATTATTATTATTATTATTATTATTATTATTATTATTATTATTATTATTATTATTATTATTATTATTATAAAGCCTATACATCCCTTTGTAGGGTATAAGTCTCCTGATTAGGGTAGGGAGGTTTCAAAATTTTGTTCTTTTCCACCTTCGCCACTCTGGTCCACTCTACACCCACTGTCTTCTTGAAGTAGTCCGACCATCTGGTTTTCTGGCGGCCTTGTCGTCTCCAACCCACTCGCGGGTCCCATACTGTTGCAGCATTGTTGGTGCTCGAGCCTCATCAAGTGTCCACCCCATTTCCATTTAATACTCATTGCTTGGTCTGCCGCATCCAAAATGCAATTTTTTCTTCTAATAACCGAATTTCGTTAACAGAATTTCTTTAACAGAAATGTAGAGCATCTTTCTCTCCATCTTACGTTGACATATTCTCAGCATATCCTTCTGTTTTTGCGTTAGTGACCACGTCTGTGATCCATACAATAAAACCGGTAGTACACAAGTGTCTATTACTTCCCGTTTGATGTTGATCTTTAGTTTTTTTTTATCGAGGTGGAGAAAAGCCAGACTCCAAAACTTCTTCCATGCTAGCGATATTCTACGATTTATTTCTTTTGTACCTCCGTTTTTAAAGGAGACGATCTGTCCTAGGTAAGTGTGTTCTTCAACATATTCTACTTGTTTTTGATCCATAACCCTAGATAGATCCTCTAACATTTCTGTCATTTTTTGTGACGATTTGACAAATATCACTACATCTGGGAAACGAAGATTTGTTAGCCTTCTTCCATCGATCAAAATACCGCAGTT
This sequence comes from Teleogryllus occipitalis, assembly GCA_011170035.1. Classification (NCBI taxonomy): domain Eukaryota; kingdom Metazoa; phylum Arthropoda; class Insecta; order Orthoptera; family Gryllidae; genus Teleogryllus; species Teleogryllus occipitalis. The sequence continues at coordinate 76,533 of BLKR01005292.1, forward strand.
GGCCTTCCAGTTCAGTTTCCTAAAAATATCTTCTAGGACACAAGTGAAGAATTTGGGTGTGATTGGGTCTCCTTGTCTAACTCCCCGTTTTAAAGGGAAAGGTTCTCCATTAATTTCCGTTCGTATTTTTACCTCCCTTCGTTGATATATCTTGTTCAGCAATCGTATATATTTGCCGTGAATGCCTTATTTCAGAGCTTGAAAAACTGCTTGGTGTTCTATACAGTCAAATTATTTTTTAAAACCTATGAAGGTCAAATATACCTTCAAATTGAATTCTTTCGTTTTTTTTTATTACCTGGTTTACTGTCTGAAGGTGATCGGCTGTAGAATATCCCCGTCTAAAACCTGCTTGTTCTGGTGGCTGTTCTCTGTCCAGAGTAGGTGTTAGCCTTTTGGTAATAATTTTAGAAAAAGTTTGTAGAGGTTTGGCAGCAAACTTATCGGTCTGTAATTATTTAGCTTATTTCTGGGACCTTTCTTATGAATTAAGGTAATTGTGCTAGATGACCATCGTTCAGGAATTTCTTCGGTTTCCAAAATGAGGTTGAATAATCTCAAATTTCAGGACCAATCGTTGTTAGACCAAGTTTCAGGTGTTCATTTTGGATCCCGTCGTATCCAGGCCTTTTACCTGATCTTAATTCAAGAATTGCAGACAGAACTTCGCTCACTAAGATTGGCGGAATGTCTTCTTCATTGGTGTTGATAGGTGTTTGAAATACGATATTATTGTTTGTTATGCTCGAATATAAATCTCTGTAGAACAGTGTTTCATTTTCAACAACCTTCTCCCTGGAGGTATCCATTTTCCCATCTTTGGATACCACTCCTAACATCCAATGGCGTCCAGGGGCTAGTTCTTTTTTAATAGCCTTTACTGATTTTGATGTGTGAATAATTTTCTTCCCTAAATACCTTCTGAAGTTTCACAAATACTTTCTTCTCTCTCTTTTAACTACCTTGTTGAATTTAGCATGTTCTATTCTCTTCTCTTCCGAATCGAATCTCTCATTTTTTAATTTTTCCCTTTGTTGGATCAGATTCAGTGTATTTTCCCTTAGTTGAGTTATCCTCTTGGGTGTCCCAGTTCTGGGTGTAGAACTTTTGCATGCTGATGAGATGCTCTTTTCAAGTTCGTCGTAGCATTCTTGTACTCTTAGATGTTCGGTACAGCGAAGGTACCGCTTGTACGAATGGGTGGCACAAACTAGAAAGGTGTTTTTTGTGGACCCAAATTCTTGGTTGCAGGACGGCGATTTCGGTCGTGACGGCTTGCATCTTAATCGCTCGGGATCCAAAAAGCTGGGCGGACTCTTCTCGCGCGTAGGAAGCCCGAAACTTTCCGCGACAAGCTCGTGAGACCGCATGGCGGTGGCGGCAAGGGATATCGAATCCCATGAAATTGTTTATGTGGGAATGTCGGCGGCGGACTGCAGTGGGGCGAGTGACGACGGCGTAGCTGCGACCTGCAGTAACGCGGTGACGGCGGCGAGGGACGGCGACGCAGGGGCGACGGACGGCGACGCGGTGACGGCGGCGAGGGACGGCGACGCAGCGGCGACGGACGGCAACGTGGTGGCGGCGGCGAGGCACGGCGACGCAGCGGCGACGAACGGCGACGCGGCGACGGCGGCGTGGGACGGCGACGCAGCGGCGACGGACAGTGTCGCGGTGACGGCGGCGAGGGACGGCGGCGCGGGGGCAGCGACGACGAACGGCGACATAACGGCGGACAACGACGCGAGAACGGTGGCGAGAGACGGACTTTCACTATGTAATCGCGCAGAAGGTGAGTCTCTGGTCTTTCTGAAGGTTAATTGTAGGAGTATTTATAATAAAACTGTTCATTTCTGGAACACTGTAGAATCTTATAATGTAGATGTCGTGATAGGTACGGAATCATGGCTCAATTCGGAAATATTAAACGCTGAAATCTTCAGACAAAATTTCTTAACATTCAGACGTGATAGAATAGATCGCATTGGCGGGGGTGTTTTTATATGCGTAAAAGACAACTTTGAAGCAGTAGAGGCATGGGTGGATGACAAATTTGAAACAATAGGTGTACACATTCGAGATAGAAATTCAAAAAACCAATGGGAAATTATAGGTGCGTATAGGTCACAGAAAGATGGGCACGAACCGTTGCAAAGACTTGTAGAGCGAACCCGCGCAATCAGGAAAAGTGGGAAAAACGTCATTATCGGAGGAGACTTAAATTTACCGCACGCTACCTGGGAGGGGGATGTGGGGGCTGAAGGCGCCGCCCAACGTTAACGAGTTGGTTTGGGACAACGGCTTAACGCAGGTAGTGACTAAACCGACACGCGATAATGCTTTACTGGACGTTTTCCTTATTCGACCGGTGGACAAACTTCTTTCCTGCGAAATAATTCCGGGAATTAGCGACCACAAAGGAGTCCTTCTAAAAATGTGCAGAGAGGGTAAGCGAAACGATCCCGTTAAAGAAAGAAAAATTTTTCAGTTTTATAGAACAGATGTTACAAACATGCAATTATATTTGAAAAGCAAATTTTCAACTTGGGCTTCTAGCGGATGTACAGTAGAACAGATATGGACAAACTTTAGGAACATAATTTTAGAATGCTTAGAAAAATTCGTGCCTACCAAGAAACTACGGTGCAATTCGGATCCGGTCTATTTCAACAAAGAAGTGAGGCGACTGAAAAGGAAGGTTAGGAAAGCGTATAGTAAACGTAATGTAAACAAGGAACAGAAAAATAATTTTCTACAATTATCTAAAGACTTACTAGAATTAAAGTTACATATCCAAGAAAATTACCTAAAATCAATTCTAAACGATCGATTGAACTGTTGGCAAAATTTCTTCAAGTATGTGAGACATAAGAAAGGGAACAAAGAAAATATTCCAGCGATCTGCGGAGCTGACGGTTCGTTAATTACAAATGACAGTGAAAAGGCGGCTTGTTTAAATAGGCATTACGCGTCGGTTTTCAAGCCGAAGGATCAGATTTCAGTAAATAAATCAACACCCGTTATAGAAACCTTTAGAGTCGATGCAGGAATTATTAGAAAAAGGATTGCAAAAATTAGGAGAAATAAATCTGTAGGTCCTGACGGAATACCAGGAGAAATATTGAAATTGGGAGGGGAAGCCATGATTCCTTACCTTGCTCGGTTAATGGACGTCACTGTAAATAATAATACGATTCCTCAAAATTGGAAAGAGGCAATTGTAGTGCCGATTCACAAGGGAGGAGACAAAATGATTGTTAATAATTACAGGCCTATAAGTTTGACATCAGTTGTATGCAAGCAGATGGAACACATGATTGCGGAATATATTAGACGAGTCTGGAATAAAACCGACTGGCTTTTTCAAAATCAACACGGTTTTCGTCCTAGCTATTCGTGCGACAGCCAGACTATTTCTTTATGTCAGGACATAGATTCATTAGACGAAGGAAGTAGGGTCGATGCAGTAATATTAGACTTTTCTAAAGCATTTGATCTGGTTCCACATGGCCTTTTAATTGAAAAACTGTCAAAAACTGGATTAGATCATCGAATAATCTTGTGGATAAAAGAATTTCTTACGGGCCGAACTCAAGCAGTCAGAATAGGTGACAAACACTCATCGAAAGCCAATGTAACCTCTGGGGTCCCCCAGGGGAGTGTGTTAGGGCCATTGCTATTCTTAGCGTTTATTAATGATATTGCAACTGGAATAAAATCGAAAGTTAGACTTTTCGCCGATGATTGCATAATATATAGGAGTATTGGCGCGTCTTCGGATGAAAATGTTTTACAGAACGATCTCAACTGTTTATGGAACTGGGCGTGCAGAAATAAGATGGAATTAAATCCGGAAAAGAGTAAATTCATTTGTTTTACCAAATCTCGCTCGAATGTACACTCCAATTACAAGTTAGGAACTAACGATATACCGCGCGTAAAAAACTGTAAGTACTTGGGTTTGGTCCTGCGTAGCGACTTGGGTTGGTCGGAACATATTAACAATACGGTCAAGAAATCATGGAGGGCGCTGCACTTTGTAATGCGCATTCTAAAAAACAGTAGTATGAATGCCCGATCCTTGGCATATACTTCACTTGTTCGTCCTATTTTAGAGTACGGAGCGGCCTGCTGGGACCCGTACAGAAAAGGGCAAATCGAGGCGTTAGATAAAATTCAAAAACGGGCCGGAAAGTTTGTAAATCACGGACGCGTTGATGGACGAGATGAATGGGAACCCTTATCTAAGAGACGGGAACGGGCGCGTTTATGCGTAATGTACAAGACATACAAAGGGGACTCAGCATGGGCAGACCTCAGTAAAAGATTACAGAAACCTGATTATAAAAGTAGAGGAGACCATCCCTGGAAAATACGATGTAGAAAGCAAAGAACTGATGTAGGCAAGTTCTCCTTTGTGAATCGTACTATAGTAGATTGGAACAAACTACCTGCAAAAGCACTAGAGACTCTTCCTTCTAATGTAGTGAAATTTAAAAATATACTTAATTCTATGTAGGTCATCATTAATAATACTGGGACTTTTATCATTATTATTATTATTATTATTATTATTATTATTATTATTATTATTAGTTTCATTATTATAATTATTAATATTATTAATACTATAGTCATGTCTCTTATACAGTGAAGTGAAGTGTAGTGTGGTGGGGGCACGGAAGGGGAGGGGAGTGTAGTGTAGTGCAGCGCAGTGAAATGAAGTGAAGTGGAGTGAGGTGTTAGAAAAGCTATAAGTCAACATATAGATAACACAAAATTAATTATAACTAGGATCTTAATCTCTAATTCTAATTGTAATTATATTTGTAAATATTCGTAATAGTTTTGTAATTGTCGTATATCTAGTTGTAATAATGTTTGCCACCGAGCATTAGCTCAAAGCGAACTTTAATAAATCTATCTATCTATCTATCTAAGGTCTACAATTTTATTTTCGAGTTAGACCTTTAATTTATCTCCATCTATATTTAGCTGTGGTCTCTTTTTTAGTTGTAACATTTTTTTCCTAGCGATATTTGCTTTTGCAAGTAACATTCTGTGATCTGAGTCAAATTTGAGATCACTGATAGTCATCACGCTTTCTATACTTTGAATATAGTCTGTCAGTATGAACTCGATTTCATTCCGCGTCTTTCTATTCGGAGAGCACCATGTCCACTTATCATCAGGCTTGTTGTTGAAAAATGTATTTACAATCTTGAATTTGGGACCCTCTGCGAAATGAACTAGTCTTTGTCCTCTAACGTTTCGTTTTCCGTAACCAAAACGTCCTGTTGCTTCCTCGTCGTAATGAAGTGTGTAACCTACTTTTGCATTAAAATTCCCTATTACAAAATTGATCTTCGACCTGTGATTGTTTATTGTGTCGTCCAGGTCTTTATAAAATTCTTCAAATTCCTCTTGTGGGCTGGCTTCTGACGGGACATAAATTTGAATGATTGTAATTTTTGTAAGAAGTCTCTTTATCTTCAGGACAGCAATTCTTTCTGAAATTCCTATTGTTTCATCTACAAATTTCTTTATTCTTCTTTTGATCCAGAAACCCACCCCTTTTTGGCCCTTTGTTGTGCCTTTGAAACTAAATATATCTCCATTCGGTTTTTTTATAATTGCTTCGCCAATTTTTCTAACTTCGCTTAACCCTGTGATGTCATAAGTCTTGTCCTTTAGAGCATTTTCTAGCTCTTCCACTATTTCATCAGATAGGAGGGTACGTGTGTTCAGGGTTGCTATAGATAGAGAGAAATCATTTACTTTACCTCTGTTTTGCCTTCTTGATTTGCGATTTTCTTCATTGTAATCTTTAGCACTATTATTTTTTGTTACGTTTGTCTCTCTTATTTCTTGGATCTTTCTCTCTAGTTTTTTGTTGGGTTTCCCCAGATCTCCCATTTTCCATTTATTTGTATTCTTTGATATCCAATTTTAACACTATTTCCTTTTTCTCTTTCTTGCTTACCTCTTTCCCTAATTGCTGCCTGAATCTCCCTTTCTTGTCTCGTCATGTCATTGTCAATGAAAATATCGTATCCTGTAAGTTTCATCTTGTTTCTCATTATTTCTAGTTTGTTTTCAAAGGTATTCATCTTGACTTTTATCAAACTCCATCCTTTCTTGTCTTGGGCTATGTAGATAGCTTCTTCAAACTTTCTATTCGTATCAATTCGGTTCATTGAGTTGACGACAACTTCTTTTACAGTGTCAGATGTCACTTTCTTTACTTTTATGATTACATTGTTTTTCTTCTCCCATTTCGTTCTTCTTTCTTCCATTTCTTCAAGAAGTTTTAGACGATGCCTGTTCCTGTTTATTGTCAGTTTCTTTCGCCAATCTTTCTACATTTGTTTCTAAATATTTTATCTCGCTTTCCAGTTTTACTGGTCTTTCACTTATAATGTTATCCAATGCTTTGACTTTGTCTTCTAACTTTAATAGTTCATTTCTTATCTTTTTTTGAAAATCTTCTCCTTGAGTCTTCAATTCTTTGATTTCTCTTAGGATTTCCGTTAAAAGCGTTCTGTTATTTTCTTCCCCCTCTTTGCTTGCGTCCAGATCAGTCTGGGCTTGGCGGTGTGTTGACTTTTTACCCCCAGGCATCGTAGTTTGTAGTAGTGCAGTTTTAGTCCTTCACCTTCCTCTGCTGGTTCCTAAAGAGCCGCTATGATGCGCTACGCACAGTGATCACCGTTGTTGTAGAGCTATCGCTTGTTGATAGGTAGCGCTATTGTATGATGTGTTCTGTGCTGCTCTCTTGTGGTTGATTTTTAAAAGTTTTTCCAAGCATATCAGCGTTGTATATTCTAACCTCACTGTAACGTTCGTTATTTTAGATTGAGTAATTCACTTTAGTCTTGTTATGCCAAGATTTGCGCTTACCTCTCTGGCTCGGATAGGCTTTGTACTTTCCAACTGTACTAATAGAATTTTTCTTGGCTCTTCCTTTCACTTGTTTTTGATGCTTTTAAAGACTCACTCTTCGTAGATCACTACATTTCCAACCAAACAGGTCTACCAACAGCATATATTAGCATAACTGCATAATATATATATATATATATATATATATATATATATATATATATATATATATATATATATATATATATGGGGGGATAGTAAAAATAATTAATAGCAAATGTTATTACAAAGAGGGGGAAATACATCTTATAGCTCCCAGACTTTTAGATAACAAAAACGAATCGTACGAATAATAACCAAATCCCACCCACGTGATTCATGTAAGCCACTCTTCATTAATCTAGGAGTTTTACCATTACCTTGTCTGTTTATTTACGAATCAGTTGTTTTTGTCAAAAATGACTTGCTTAAGGGCGGGAATATATTTTCTGAAAATGTCGATGTCTATTACTATAACACTCGACGTAGATATCGTATTCATCAGGTGACAGTATCAACAGCTCGATACAAAAAATTCACATACAATACATATACATTATTTTACAACACTTTGACAGACGACATTAAACGATTAAATTCGATAGAA